>SJYC01099068.1:0-42000 GCA_006408675.1 Madoqua kirkii | reverse complement strand
TCCAGTTTTCTTTCTCAAAATTGCTTTGGTTATTTGGGGTCTTTGTGTTTCCATCCAACCTAGTGTCTGTCATCCAGTGTGAAGTAAATTAGAAAGAGACAAAAAAAAAAATCATATATTAACACGTATATGTGGAATCTAGAAAAATGATACAGACGAACCTATTTGTAGGACAGGAATAAAGAGGTAGAGAACAGATGTGTGGACATGAGGGCCAGAGGACAGGAAGGTGGGATGAACTGGGAGATTGGGATTGACATATATAATTACCGTGTGCAAAACAGATAAACTAGTGGAAACCTGCTGTATAGCACAGGGAGCTCAGCTCTGTGCTCTGTGGTGACCTAGATGAGTGAGATGGGCGATGGGAATGGAATGAAGGTCCCAGAGAGAAGCGATATATGTATACATATAGTGATTCACTTTGATGTACAGCAGAAACCAACACAACATTGTAAAGCAACCATACCCCAATTTTTAAAAGTATATATTCATTTTATTGTGGGCAGTTGGGAATTATTAATTTTTAGTGTTTTTTTTTAAGAAGACTAGCTTGGCAATAGTTTCTATAGAAAATTTGATAAAGTCTCATGTACATAATGGACTAAGGATGTTGGGTGCTCTTAGATAATTTAGCCTTTTACAATTTGTTATTCCTCCTCCATCTCACTCAAATATACTCATCCAAAACATTTGTTGAGAATTTCCCCAGTGGTCCAGTGATTGACTCCACACTTCTACTGCAGAGGGTATGGGTTTGATACCTGGTCTGCAAAGTTCTGCTTGCCACGTGGTATGGCCAAAAAGAAAAGGAAAAAAGAAAAAGTAAACCATGTGTCAAATCGAGGGCTTGGGAAAAGAGGGATGAGGATGGGATTGTGTGCATGACTTTTTCCATTTTGTCCCTGCTTGATTGAGAGCTAATTTTTTCTTACTTATACTTTGCAATGGAGTAGCTGTTTCATCCCCTGCTCCAAAAGACTGGGAAAGTCATTTCCATCAGTGCCTTTGTTACTGCTCAGATCCACTACAACCAAATTGCATGTCTTGGGGAATTCATTAACAGTGAGCTTTTACCTGTATATTGTAAGTACTGCATTGCCTGCAAAGGACTCTTGAGTTCCTTGGAGAATCATGTTAGTATTTACTTTTTGCAGCTCTTTTAGAACCTCTTCAAAGTGTTAGACTTCCAACAGACTGGAAATATTTTCTAACAGGAAAAGTAGTGCAATTGTTATTACACAGAACAGTGGAACATTTGTAGTAATCAAGATAATCAAAGCAAATGAGGTCTTTCAATGCAAAATTTTGCTTCCATGATCAGGATAATGGAGTTAATCCTGTTGTTTGCTTGCAATAATAAATGTTTGTGGAATTAATATATTAGTCATATAATTTGTATTAGAAAACAGTAACACAGTTTGCCAAGTATGCCTTAATTGAGGCTGAGAGAGACAGAGAGAAATTACACTTTGCTCTCCAAACTCTCTTTTGTCTTTTAGTGAAATCTTGTTATCAAACAATGTATATATATAGGCCTAGAGGTGACTTCATAGGTTGGTATTACTTGCTTTTTTCCTAAATGTAGGTAATTAGAGTCAGGAATTGTCTTCCAGCTTCCAATACGTTTCTCCTGGGAGTAAGGCCAAGTTACTACTTGCCTAAGAGCTCCCTCCACTGGAGGCTGAGATTTAAAATTCTTTCTGCCTGGTGTTTGCCTTCCTTCAAGACGGTCGCCTTCCTGTATACCACCTAGTGCTGGCAGATTAAAGCAACACAGCACTGAGTAACGTCACTCAGGAGAGGGGCACGTAAGCCCATTTATCAATCCAAGGAGGCTGAACTGGAGAGAACAAGAAAAGCTCTTACAGCTCTTCCTGTCATTTTCAAGTCACATGGCCGCCCAGAACATGTTCTTGGAAGCCTAGAGCATAAACTGACGGTAATCACATACCTTCAAGGTCTTGGCCCGGTTTTTCATCAAATGCACTTTTTCATGAATTATTGCTTTCAAGTAAAGTTAGAGGTTTACATCCCCAAAGCTCTACCTCAGGGTCACACTGTTTTCTTTAAGAAAGTTGACAGATTTTGCTGTATTTCTGAAAAAATGAAAACTTACTATATTTAACATTGTTTTAGGGCATTTGGGTTAATCAAATAGTCTAGTTAATCCTGAGTGACTGCTTTTGTCATACTTGGATTGCTTATTTTCAATGGATTGGAATAAAATAAGACCAGGTAATTAACACAAACTATATAGGTCATGATCAACCATCCTTAGGAGGTCTAGGGTTCACCATTATGAATATTCATTACTAGCTGTATAACCTCTGTTGACTTACATAAGCATTTTGAAAATGTTTCTTTGTCTAAAAATGGAGCTATTTAACATGTTACTTACCTCTCGTACCAAATAATAAATTAAATAATGAATGTGAAGTGCTTTGTAAACCATGAAACCTTTTATAGGGTATGACTATGAGGTGGATGTTTTCAGAGTGACTAGCTGAACTTTGTAATAAAATGAGTGAGTATCATGTGTAGAATTAATATCCTTTTTATAGAAACACACTCCATGCCATAGAATGTACAAGAGCTGGTTTAAAAAGACAGTTGGTTAGCCAAATAACATTTGGCCCAATAGAAGGTATTATCTTTTCACAGAATAGAAACACATTAATGAGTTTTTTTTCAACTGATGCTATTTTTCTGAACTCAGTTCTTTTCCATTTGAAAGGAAAGAGAAAAGGTGAAATTTCACCTTGCAGAGTTTGTTGTGGTTTGCTCGTTTAAGTGAGCAAATGTTTCTAACCTATCATAGTTTCATAGGGTCTGTGAAATTTGAGTGTCTTTGCATAAATTACACTGTCAGAGTCAACATAAACCAACTGATGCATACAGCCCTCCAAAAATAAATTGGATTGTATGATCCCAGTGCTGAATGTATATGTGTACGTACTCATTTAAATTATCTACTTCCTAACACATTTCTCCTTCCCCCATGTCACAAATCCAATCACATCAGTAGGAGCTCAATAAATCTTGGTTGAAGGTAGTCATTATGCTCACATATCATAGAAATATCAGGCTCCCTGGAAGATTATAATTAAATATTAGCTTTTCATACACTGAAAAAACCAGAGGCACCTAGCATGTGAACTACTAAAGTATACTTCAGGTATTTTTTCTGTAGAGTGAATACTTCTTATCAACTGGAAATCATTATATAATTTGCTCAATAAATGTTTGCTGATGACTCCGATATTGTATTATTTCAGAATTTATTTCATTTCCTATGACCAAATAAGGTGAGAACCAAACAGTCTTTCTTTAGAGGTTCAACTTTCATTATATTTATGTATTTTTGAGAGTTGCATCTCATTACCTCCATCTTTTCCTTTTTTCCTTGTCTTTCTTGGTAGAGTGATGGGCTTCCCTCTCAGTGTTAAAATAATTTTTTGTAAATTCCACAACACATCAAATCTTTCTTTTTTAACTTCTTTCTCAAGGAGACTCTGACTCCTTGGAGGTACTTTTTATTTTTTTACTACCTATGTCTGACTATGGACTGCAGCACTCCAGACTTCCCTGTCCTTCACCATCTCCCGGAGCTTGCTCAAACTCATGTGCATAAAGCATCTCTATATACCATTGCTGTATAATGAGAGAGTAACAAAAGAATATACTTTGATTCTCGCACTGTCTTGTTAAAATCCTTGAAATGTGACAAGATGATATCCTTGAGAAAATATTCTTAAGCATAAGAGCAACCACTCACTTGATTTAATAATTTGCTTATAAAATCTAACTAGAAAATTCTGTACTTCCCGGGGTATAAAAGTAAACGATAATGTGGTGGTTGTTGTTTAGGGCTGGAACATTTGAAGTGAGCAGCTAGGATGATAACCTCCTTGCACTTTGTTCATACATAAGGAAAAGTGAAAATTCTGAAAAGACATCTGTATTGTAAATCAAAATACACTGCTCAAATCAGTGTAGAGTTGACATTCTGCTTGCAAATATTCTTTTGAGATTGGTTCTTGTAAATCTCTTTCCCATCTGGTTTTTATGTCTGCTCTGGGACTTGTATGCACATAGTTGTCTAGGATCTGCTCAGAATGTTGAAATAAAGTATGTGGTTTTCAATAAAAAGTTAGCCGTGAGGGGAAGACACTGTCTTGGTCATGTCTAAATTGCTTGTATATCTTGTGGTTCGGCTTAGCTTTTAGAAACTTTGGGACATCTTTTCTTAGAAAAAGTAAACTTATTTGAAGTCGTGAAATAATCTTACCCTACAACTTATATCTTTATAAAGAACATTTGCCAGAAGGATAATTTCTATTTTTAAACACAGGAAGAGGGAACAGCAGAGAAGAGTTGGTGATTGCAATTTCCTCTCTTACCATAATCACACTATTTCCATTAAATTAATGATGGAGAAGAACAATTGTTCATATGAAAGTTTCTTTTGTTATTGAAAGTTAGCTAATTTGGGAATGTCTACTACTTCCTAGAAGACAAATGCAATGATGACAAAGGAAAACAAATCAATCTGACATGTGTCATAATTTTTAAAAGCCCTTAATTATAAAATAACATCTGGAATTAATATTCCTCCTTGAGTTTTATGAAAGAATGGCATTGCAAATGGACTCTTTCATGTGAGAACATAATCATGATTGTCATCACAGAATGTTTGCTTAACTCCAGCCGCCAATTGCAGATTGATGGTTAATCCTTATGCAGCAACCCATCTAGGATTCATATAAAGAAAAGAAAAGGAGACATCATCCTACTCCTCAGAAGTATGAAGTCATACGTGTGTCAGGGCATCCCAGAGGTCACCCAAGTCTCATAGCAACAGCAAGACTGTCATGTATCAAGGCTTTAGATTTATTTTTCAACCAAAATGGGTAAACCATTTGCAAAATGGAATATTTAAAAATTCTCTACTGATCCTTCCTTTACCATTAGTGATTTCACAATGATCTTAAAAACAGAGTAGCTTTCTTGCCTTGACATCTGAATTTAGGGTTCTCTTTTCTTTCTTTAGTGTAAATCAGTTGTTTTCAAACTTTCATATCAATAAGAAAGAGATCATTGTTTTTGTTGCGTGTGTCCCACCCTTTGAGACCACATGGACTGTAGCCTGCCAGGCTCCTCTGTCCACAGGATTTCCAAAGCAAGAATACTGGAGTTGGTTGCCATTTACTCCTCCAGGGGATCTTCCCTGCCCAAGGATGGAACCCATGTCTCCGGCATTGGCAGGCGGATTCTTTACCACTGAGCCACCAGGGAAGCAAGAAAGAGATTATTCAATGGCAACTCTGTCTACATATCCTTTTTTACTTGTTGACTTAAGATTCTCACTATAACTCCCCATATTACGCTTTCCCATGAGTCTCTATTCTACAAGCAGTTTAACAGGATACCTGCTCTGTGTTGGTCTTTCAGAGGGATTTTATGGCTGGTATCACCTCACAATACACTGTGCGTGACAAATATTAGCTTCTCCTGAGCTCAGGAGTAAGCCCAGCCTGCAGCGGGTGCTTCCTTCCGAAGCCTAAAGACAGTAGCGTCACCACACACATCGTATTCCTTCCAATAAGATTGCAAAGTGACAGTTATTCTGAGACCCTACAAAGCATACCTGTTAGATTACAAACGCTTACAATTAGGACTCTCCAACATCACACAATGTCAAACTGAATGACAAGGTGGGGCTTTCATTCCTACTTTTTAATCATTTTATCCAGATAGCTTGTGAAGTAAATATATTTCCTTGAGGTTACTGTTGCATTATTTTTTTAACTGTTTTTTAATTTAAAAATTTTTTTTGTTGGAGTATAATTGCTTTGCGATGTTTTGTTAGTTTCTGCTGTACCACAAAGTGAATCAGCTGTATATATACATACATCCCCTCACTCTTGGACCTCGCTCCCACCTCACTACCCACCCCACCCCTCTCGGTCAGCACAGAGCACAGAGTTGAGCTCCCTCTGCTAATCAGCAGGTTCCCATTAGCTATCTGTTTTAAACAGGATAGTGTATTTATGTCAAACCTAATCTTCCAATTCATCCCACCCTCACCCCCCCACCACCACGCCACAAATCCATTTTGTCTGTCTGCATCTCTATTCCTCCCCTGCAAATAGACTCATCTGTACCATCTTTCTAGACTCCATACATATGTGGTAACACACAATATTTGGTTTTCTCTTTCTGACTTATTTCACTCTGTATGATGGTCTGTGGGTCCATCCACATCTCTACAAATGGCATGGTTTCATCCATTTTTATGGCTGAGTAATATTGTATATGCATACCACATCCTCTTTAGCCATTCATCTGTTGATGGATGTTTCGGTTGCTTCCATGTCTTGGCTGTTGTAAATGGTGCTGCAATGAACACTGAGATACATTTTTTTTTTTGAATTATGATTTCTCAAGGTATATGTCCAGCAATTAGATTGCTGGGTCATATGGTAGTTCTGTACTACTGCATTCTATTTCCTCCTATTCATTTGTTATTCTGTCTTTGCACTTTACTTGCCTTGCTGTCTTCTGTGATTCCATCCACTGTTTCACGTGGCACTTCCTTTAACTTTCTCTTATCTGTCATTAGAGCCACCTGCTCATTGCCCAGTAATCTCTAACCATGGTGAACCTGCTCTGCAGTAGAGAAGCTTCTTGTTAGTTAGTCACATCACCATTGCCTGATACAGTGAGGTTGCCCGTGAATCTGTGCTGTGATTGGTAGATGACTGAAAGGTTGTATGGGCATATGTGTGGTGTCTGTGCAGTATGCAGTAGCGTGTCTCTATTCTCTTAATTAATGATGTCGTGGAACAGACTCTGTGCCTGTTTGTCTCAGGAGTTGTTTGGGATGGAGTTTGCACAAACAGGTCACTTTAATGCCAGACACTTTCTCTTTCTATTATGCCATAACATAGCCCCATTTCAATGGCTATAAAGGCAATAAAAGCTAACTTAATATAGATCAAGTCACTTCTGAAGTGGTCCCTGTCCAAAGTAATTGAAACCTCTCAGCCCATTAGGGGGAGAAGGCAGTGGCACCCCAGTCCAGTACTCTTGCCTGGAAAACCCCATGGACAGAGGAGCCTGGTAGGCTGCAGTCCATAGGGTCACTAGGAGTCGGACACGACTGAGCGACTTCACTTTCACTTTTCACTTTTATGCGTTGGAGAAGGAAATGGCAACCCACTCCAGTGTTCTTGCCTGGAGAATCCTGTGGACAGGGGAGCCAGGTGGGCTGCCGTCTATGGGGTCGCACAGAGTCGGACACGACTAAAGTGACTTAGCAGCAGCAGCAGCCCATTGGGAGTTCTTCTACCATCAGATAATATAAATGGTGTCAGTGGTTTACCACTCTTCAGAAACTGATTCATTTAAATGTATGTTATAGAACAGAAATATATCCTCAAAGTAAGTTGATATAAAGAGCTGTTTGTAAACTTGATCCATCTTTGTTCCTCCACACCTGAATAAATAGGTAAATATTTTGCCCTACTGAGCCTCAAATATCTGGGGAAATGTGCAGATTGGTGAGAGGCACTAAAAGGTAAGCAATAGGGTAGTTCTTCTGTTCAACACTCCGCTTCAAAGGATGGAGATCAGCTTCCAATGAAAGGTCCAGCTATCACAATATTTATTTTGGGCCAAACAGAATAATGGTGTAGAAAGGAGCAAAGGGAGAATTTATGAGTGTCTCGTCAGACATACAAACACCAAGAAAAGCCATACAAGTACGGAGCACATTTTTTACACAAACTTGTTTCAGGAAATGTCACTGCCTCTATCAAAATTCTATTGGTGAAGATGCAAAGGACATTTTTCCCTCCTAGATTGATCTGTATATCAAAAAAGTAGAGCCCAGACAATCTCTGTAATAACTTCTGGAGAGGCTCATTTGTCTCATGTCACAGAACATGGTTTCTGTGAGAGAAACAGAGGTGAGGAAAGGAGAGGAGAAGAAATCCTGTGATGTTCTCCAGCATCACACCCTATTGGGATGCTTTAGGACTTTCTTTCTGTGTGAAGGGGTTTAAGCCCTTAGTGAAATACATGTTAAGTGCTAAGGACAGACACTTGAAATATTAAAAATGGGAATTCTGAGAAGTCTGAATCCAAGCTGTGATGTGTCTCCACGCATATGTGCGTATGACTGACAGTGTATATGCATATAGTTACTGTCCTATGGATTTTAAAGTTCTTATATTAAAGGTAAATACTTTTTATTCACAAATTTATTTACAAAATTTACATATAAAAATATACTTTGTAGATTTAGTAAATGCAATAAGTTAGCTTTTTTAGGACTTTAAGAATCATATTGAGAATTTTTGTCTTCATAAAAGGCATACAGTATCTTTCAAGTGTTAAGTAAGGCTGTAAAATAATCAGTTATTTATTTTAATGCCATACCCTGGCCGCTGAGTAGAAAATAGATTGGAAAGGGATAAATGTAAGTGAAGTAGAAGTATGAGGAAGCTTTTTGGTGGGTGGCTTGCTTGACCTTGGCCAGTAGAATTGGCAGTTTTGAGAAGTGAAGATTTGTGAGATGTAGTTAAGAGGTGGAATGTATGGGACTTTGGTTTTGGGGATAGGAGATAGGAAGGTGCCAAGCACAGTTCCTGCATTTCAGCATAAGCAACTGGATGAATGGTGTTGAATACTGAAGAAAAAGTGCATTTGAAATTTGGGTGGTGTTTAGGAAGAAAGGTTCTGATTGGCGCACATTCAATTTATAATACTGGTGAGATGGTCAAGTGAAGATTTAAAAGAAGTTGGTTGTATTTGTCTAGAAGAAGTTCTTTCAAGGAAACACCAAGTTTAAATGGTATTTGAAGTCATGAGAATGGACAATATAATCAATGAAAGTGAAGTAAGACACAAGTAAGAAGTGATCGAGGGCTTCCCAGGTGCCCAGTGGTAAAGAATCAGTCTGCAAGTACAGGAGACACAGGAGATGTGGGTTTAATCCTTTCTTGCCTGGAAGATCCCATGGACAGAGGAGTTTGGTGGGCTGCAATCCATAAGGTTGCACAGAAAATCTGAGCATACATGTAAGAAGTGATTGGGCTTCCCTGGTGGTTCAGATGGTAAAGAATCTGCCTGAAGTGCTGGAGACCTGGGTTCAATCCCTGGATTGGGAAGATCTCCTGGAGAAGGGAATGACAACCCATTCTAGTATTCTTGCCTGGAGAATCCCATGGACAGAGGAGCTTGGTGGGCTACAGTCCATAGGATCACAAAGAGTCGGACACAACTGAGTGACTAACACACACAAGAAGTGATCAGGAATGAGAAAGGAGACACAGAAAGAGCCAAGACCAATGAAGACATCCCGAATGTCAATGTCTAACAGATGGATTGAGTATGAGAAGTTCCCAAAAGAAACTGACGTGGAGTGGCTGGAAAGGCAGGAGGAAAATCAGAAGGACTGATAATTGTGGAATCGAAAGGAGAAAAATATTTCTAGCAGAAAGAAGCTGATGATAAATGCCCTGAGATAAGGACTGGAGAACGTATGTTCGGCTTAGGAACACAGAGGAAAGGCATTTATGAGCTAATAAGCAAGAGCAAGTGTAGTTGAATGGTGGGAACAGATGCCAGGATGGAACCACCTGACAGGAAATATGAAGTGTGGACACGAAGACTGCTTCCAAAGACATTCTTTAGATAAAAGTTCTTAGAAGGAAAGAGGCTTCAGCAGCTTAAGAGGCCCGGATGACTCAAGGAGCCTTTTACTATTGCTGTGCTTTTACTATTAGCTTTTACTATTAGCCTTTTACTATTGTTTGCTTTTAACAGGAGAGATGGTAACACATCTGAGTGCTTAGAGCAAGTGTCTAGGAAGTAATGAGAATTTGAGGATATTACCAAAGAGTGGAGAAAACCTAGAAACAGCTGGGCAAAGCAGGACAAAACGTTCCAAGGCAACACACACACACACACACACACACACACACAATTTCTAAGAAAAGTATCTGGTGAAAAGTGAAGGACACACTGTTCATAGCCATAGTTACCAAATGTGCCAGGGCCACACTAATTTACTTAGTTAAATCAGCTCAACCCATGCACCACATTAGAATGGAAGTTCTGTTTGGCCAGGATTTTTCTACACTCTGTTCTTTGTTGTGTTTCTGGTGCCTAGAACTGTGCTTGGCACATAGTATGTCCTCCATGAATATTTGTTGAATAACTGAAAGAGTTAGGTTTGCTTGTTCCAACTGTGTAGGTGAAGAGACAGAATACTAAAGACGTGAACTAACTTGCCCAGCCACAAAGGCAACATGTAAGAACATCTGTCTTTGTACCTAATCTAGGATTTTGGCTAACATGTGAAGTTGTCTCTCTTTTAAAATCATATTAGATGAAACGGATTTTTTTTTAGAATTCTTGTGTTTTCACACATTACTTCTACAATGTAAAAAGACTTTCAGATATTAGAATCAGATTTATCAGAGTTTTAAGAAAGTATTGACGTTAATGTCTGTCCAACATTAGTTTGATTATCTATGAAGGGAAGATGTTACCAAGCCATCCAGGCCCTTATTCCAAAAGCCACCAGCAAGTATAAACCTGGCCTCTTTTCCCTTCAAACCATGGACTATGCTACATTCAGGCATCCCATGTGCTTAGCTGTGGATGTACTTTCTCCTCTCTTAATCCAGGCCTTCTAGATACTTTGCCTACATCTGTTTACTTGTACCCATAATAATCACTGTCTTTATTTTTCCTTTTCTCTTTCCACCTCTTCCCCAACTGCTATATCCCAGATTACATACAATTTTCAAAGAAGCTAACATCTTATAAAATTGTAAACTCCTAGGACCCCAGAAAACCAGAGATTCTATCACACTGAGCAACAGAATTGATCATTCCCTGCAGAATCAAAGCAGTTCTTGATACATTCAGATAGCCATGTCAGCAGAGACAAAAAAGAGAGGAAAGTACAAAGAAGACGGTCAATGAAATGTGAGCCCTCCTGATAAAACAAGAAGAAAAATATTTCCTTTAAACATACTTGGCTTATTTTTACTGAGGAAAGTTTAGAATTCTAAATATTATTTACAGTTTATATGATTATGTGAAGATTAATTCTACAGCAAACTGTATTAATTCTCATTCTCAAATGGGAGCTCAGTCCTCAAGCAGTTGTTTTTCATTTTGATAAAGGCGCATCAGAGACTTCTTCAGGTATTACACGCAGAAATACCTTTGGCAGGCTTCTCTCCAACTGACTCCTGAAGTCAAGATACTTACGGTAGTCTCATGGACACTGTAAACAGTAACCTTACAAAATTCTGCATGACAGAGTCTTATTTCTACCTGGACGTACAATGGACCTCTATATACTTTCTTAATCCTCTGTGTCTGAGGTAGTAAAAATGGACTCTGCTTATTTCTCCCTGTTGTGTTAACTCTGTGTTTTTTAAGACCTCATAATGGCCATACCTCCCACTCCTAGGAATTACTATTGTGATGCCCATCTGATAGAGTTTTACAAATGAAAGGTCTCAGAGAATCTGGAAAGGAGAAAAAACTGCTTCCTTCTTCCCATCTTAGCTTTACTGAAATATAATTGACAAGTAAAAATTATATATATATAAGGCATACAATGTGATGATATATAATACATACACATTGTGAACTAATTACCACAGTCAAGTTAATTAACACATCTATCACCTCATAGTTACTCTTTTTCTCCCCAGCGGTGAGAAACTCAAGAGCTACTCTTCCAACACATTTTAAGTATATGGTAAAGTACTGTGAATTGTAGTCATCATGCTGTATATTAGATCCTTCAAAATTATTCATCTTATAATTGAAAGTTTGTACCATTTCACCAAAAGATGCTTACTCTTAAAAAAGTAGTTTCTTCATAGTTTCCAGACTAGACCTTACAAATTTTACAGTTTTTGTGCTCCTGTGCTTCAATCTTTGATCACCAATTATCTGAAAGAGGATTCAATTGCATTTCTAATTCAGAGATTTCAAGATGGTTAAATCCCTAGGGCTGTATGAAATTCTATTATATGGCTTCTTCTGCCTAGTTTCCGATATGATCTAATGGCTCTGTGTGTGTGTGTGCTGATTGTGAGGTAGATCATCTTTAAGAGGAAATCCAAGGCTACTGGTTTTTATGACATATTTGCATAAGCTGGTATAAATTCACCCCTGAATAATTTGGCTGATGAGAGAAGAAAAACAACACATTTCTTCAAGTGGACAGACATCCATGCATAGAAACCTTGTTGAGGCAAGGTCGTGATAGGATGTAATATGCATACCTCTGTAAGGAAATGTACCTATTTCACCATGAAAATTCTATGTATGAAATCCCATAAGACATAGGACACTAGGGAGAAACAGAAGGGAATCAGGGGATTGATGTCAGAGCCTTGGAGATATTAGGACTACACTTCTAAAATAGTGGATTATACAATTTTCAGGAAAAGTTTTGTAATTGTGATAGACTCAAATATAAAATTTTGGAGATGGGCAATACTGACTCCTGTGGGGTATATGGACACAGTTGGAGAATGTTTTCTGCCTGCCAGAGAAAAATTATATCTTCATTTAAAGTCAAAAGAACACCTAGGTTCCTACCTGACTAGATTCTAGAGAGGTCAGTTCAAATATCAAAACGACACATATTTCCCTTGCTTTCAAATTTTCGCAACATAATCGGTAGCCAGACAAAATATTAGTTCTTTTTTAGCCAGAGACAGTAACATAAAAAAGAGATATGGGTGTTTCTCTTATAATGCCAGTGTTTGCACTATTGGAAAACCTTCCATTCTGCAAAATTGAACACTAAAAATAACAAGGCCCATGAGGAAAACAAAACAAGGGGAGACCACTCAAAACTTGGAATTTGAAGAGCAGAGCACTAAAAAAATAAAGTTACCACCCTAAACACACACACACACACACACACACACACACACACACACACACACACACACACACACACACACACACACACACACACACACACACTCTGGTATCATTAACACACTAATAGCATTTGTACCTGCCTTCAAAGTAAGTTGGTTATTGTTAGTCCTAAGTCCTGGAGCTCCTACTTGTTCGTTTGAGATGTCGGTTTTCCAAAATGAATCATTTTTCTCAAAACTAAAACCTGATCTACTGTTTAGACTTTTTCATTAATCCATTGTTTTAATACAGGGATTGATGTCTTTGCAGTTTGTTAATCTGAATTGACAGCTTCACCAGTGAGTTTAACATAGTTGCACACCTAGAGATGGTCTGTTTTTCTTCTTTTTTAAAAAATTTTAATTTTGGGGAAATTGCTTTGTAATGCTGTGTTGTCTTCTGCCATACAACATGAACCAGCCGTAATTATAAATGTATTTCCTCCCTCTTGAGCCTCCCTCCCCTCCCCCATCCCACCTCTTTTGGTCATCACCATAGAGTTGTCCTTGAAGCACCAAAGGAAAAGCCTTCTGTAGCTTTTAAAAAAGCTTTTAAGCTTTTTTTGCCTGAAGATCTTCCTGTGTTGTTGTGATTTTTCTTTAATTGTGACAAAACTTGCTTGAGATAACTTTAAAACATTAAGCTACTACTGGCAACCTACATAAGAACCAGGATTACTTCTGATGTTTTAAAAACATCTTTCTCTTTACCAGTCATCCATGGAATAATTTATATCAAAAAACTGGCCATTTTACAAAGACAAATCCTCCTAATTCATGTGCTGTGTAAGGTTCCTATATCATGTTGTGAATGCCAGATTAGTCCCTATAAACCTCTGTCCCCTTGGCTCTATTCTGAACTTGATTCCTCATTAATCCATGCTAGAGTTTTACAATAATAATACAGTAAACAAGATTTTGCATGTTGACTAGCAGTGTAGAGTTGCTGTGCTGGTGGACTTTAAGGAAGGACGAGGTAATATCTTGGAAAAGAAGAAAGAAACAAAACCACCTCTGTAAGCAGTTCTAACTAGTTTTAACTGTGATGGTTGGAATAATTTATATCAAAAAACTGGCCATTTTACAAAGACAAATCCTCCTAATTCATGTGCTGTGTAAGGTTCCTATATCATGTTGTGAATGCCAGATTAGTCCCTATAAACCTCTGTCCCCTTGGCTCTATTCTGAACTTGATTCCTCATTAATCCATGCTAGAGTTTTACAATAATAATACAGTAAACAAGATTTTGCATGTTGACTAGCAGTGTAGAGTTGCTGTGCTGGTGGACTTTAAGGAAGGACGAGGTAATATCTTGGAAAAGAAGAAAGAAACAAAACCACCTCTGTAAGCAGTTCTAACATAGTTTTAACTGTGATGGTATATCTGACACCAAATAACTGCACTGTTTCTTTTCCAGCTAAATGTTTCGTACTTTCTTCTTTTCCTCTTTCTTTCCTTGCTTTTTCACCTTCATTTTTTAATCTAATGTTTTTTTTTAATTTGTGTCATTTTTTTCTGTATGTAGTACACATCAAGTATCTACCATGTGGGAGGAACACTGCTGAAATAATGGCAAACACAAAGTTTAGAGTGTGGTGGGAAGATGTACATTAAACACATAATCACACAAGCAAACTAATAGGTGATAAGTATTACCAAGAAGAGGCTCTGTAAGCGACTGTCAGAGGAGGAACACATCTTAGATATGTCATCTAGGCTTCCCTGAGGAAATCAACTCAGAAAAATGAGTGGGGTTAATGAGGCTAAAGGGCTTCCCAGGTGGCGCTAGTGGTAAAGAACCCATCTGCCAGTACAGGAGACAGGAAAGACACAGGTTTGATCCCTTGGTTGGGAAGATCCCCTGGGGGCGAGGATGGCAGCCCTCTCCAGTATTCTTGCCTGGGGAATCCCATGGACAGAGGAGCCTGGTGGGCTACTGTCCATAGGGTTGCAAAGAGTAGAACATGACAGAAGAGACTTAGCATGCACACAATGAGGCTAAAACAGGAAAGAAGGACTTCCTATCAGAGGGAACTTGTGTGCAATGACCTCGCAGCCCTGGTGAGGACAGTGCTTATGAGGAACTGAACGAGGGCCAGTGGGGTTGGATGACAGAGCACATGGAGAGGACTCAGGGTAAAGATGAATACTGTGGGACCTGGCTAGCCTGGGGTGAGATAAAGATCTTTAACTCCAGAGAAACAGGAATCATTGAAATGTTTCAAACCATGAAAGTATGTGATCAGATTTTCATTTTGAAAATATGTCTCCGATCATAACTATCAGACCAATATATCATTTTTGTGCTTGCTGTAATTTTGCATCTTCAAAATATCTCTGTAAGGAAAGAGCAACCCTGATGTTGGCATCCTTAATTCCATTTTGCAGATAGACAGACTGAGGCACAAAGAAGGAACCATCCTTTGCCTCATCAGGCCTGCTTTGCTCTTCACGTTTTTTCTGTCATGTGGGGTGACAAGATAGCTGTGAAGCAAAGCATATACATATAACATTTGACATTTCTTTGAACAGAGGCCCCTGAGTCCCTCATTTTCTCTACTTCCAATTCAGTAAATGGCTTTTACTCCTGCCTGAGCTCTCATTTACAAACTACTTCTGTTTCTGTTTTACTGGAGGTGTTTATAGGTCTTTCTGTCACATTAAACACACATCTTTAGGGATCTATCACCAAAAAGGGAATTTTGAAAAGACCACTAGAGTTAGCAAAAGTGAAAAAGAAGTTGGAGTTTGGGCAGTAAATCATCTACCTGAGGCCACATTGGCTCATTCCCTTGGCAGCCATGCTTCTTATGAAAAGTTTTCATAAATAATTCAAGCCTCTCACTTGAACTCTCCATAATTCCTCTTAGGGAGACAACACAGTGTTTTCGGTTTTTTCGTTTTGTTTTGTTTGCCACACCACTCTGCCTGTGAGATCTTCGTTCTCTGACCAGGGATAGAACCCAGGCTTGTGGAAGCGGAAGCATAGAGCCCTAACCACTGGACCTCCAGGGACTGCCCTGCAGTGTGCTGCTTTACTGAAGGGCTTCTGGCTCGGCAAGTCGTACTCCCGCCCCTCCACATTTGCTCAAACCATTAAGGCATGGTATTAAGAGCTCCAGCAATATACTAGGTATTGTGTGAACGCTAAAGAAATACTGGATACTTGCCAGTAAATTTTACATTCAATTTGCCACCTGAGTTTCTGCCCTGAACCTCCCTTTATGATACGTTCTTTTTCTGAGAAGGCAGAGTTGCTCTGAGAGGGTGCCATCTTAACAACTAATGGTTTCTGTACAAACAGTGGTTAACAGTCCACTTGGCATGCAGTGGCCACAGCAAAACTACTTGAGGTAAAAGTATGAGAGCTGGATCCCAGGCCAGAAGCAAGGAGAAGGCACCAGTTGTACGCTTTCCACTTGTCTGCTGCTGCTAAGTCACTTCAGTCGTGTCCGACTCTGTGTGACCCCATAGACCGCAGCCCACCAGGCTCCCCCTTCCCTGGGATTCTCCAGGCAAGAACACTGGAGTGGGTTGCCATTTCCTTCTCCAGTGCATGAAAGTGAAAAGTGAAAGTGAAGTCGCTCAGTCGTATCCAACTCTTAGCGACCCCATGGACTGCAGCCTACCAGGCTCCTCTGCCCATGGGATTTTCCAGGTGAGAGTACTGGAGTGGGGTGCCATTGCCTTCTCTGCTTGTCTAGCAGACTATTTTTAGCGTCAAGAGGCAGTGGCTGGTGAGAAGGAATTGGATTTTTACAAAATGTTTGAAGCAATAGTTCTCTTCAGTCTTTCAGTTCAATTCAGTTCAGTCACACAGTTGTGTCCAACTCTTTACAGCCCCATGGACTGCAGCACGCTAGGCTTCCCTGTCCATCACCAACTCTTGGAGCTTGCTCAAACTCATGTCCATTGAGTCAGTGATGCCGTTCATCCATCTCATCCTCTGTCGTCCCCTCAGTCTTTAGTTATGATCAAATCTTCAAAACTCCCAGAATAATAAATTGGCATCATATAAACTTACCTAGGGTTAATCACTTTGAATATGAAATGTGATCATAGTCTGATGATGTGAAAACACAAACCAAAACCACAGTTCATCAGGTCAGGGCTCAGTGAGATCTTCATTGCACACAAACACACATTCCTGGCAACGATGTCCAGACACTGAAATGTTTAGTAGGCAATGAGTAACGGACAGACCTGGGTAGAAAATGAGCAGGTTTGGGAACATTTTACAACTTGAAAAGTTACTCCTCCTCTGAGACACTCAGTGACTTGGACATTGGCATGGAGACAGAAGGAAGATAGAATAGAGGTAAAGGAATTGAATGAAAGGAGAACAGGAAGAGAAAGTCCAAAAACAGAAAGGATTAAAGGGAAAGGAAACTAATCAAAGGGGTGCTTCCTAAAGCGGGTAAGAGTATAAGGGACTGAGACCATGGAAGACACCACAATAATTTTTGACTGGGACCAACCAAGAGTGTTTATTAGTCTGAACATGCTATTTATATTTACAGTGTACTGCTTGTAATCTGTTTCTAAATATAAACTATTTAATCCTTCTTAAAATGAAGTACAGTAAATGTAAATAAAAGCATGCCTAAAATGATTAGGATGTTAAGCTATGCCAAAAAAAGAGGAGGGCAAATAAAAATAAAAGATTCAAGAAATGAAATAAGAAGAGGCTTCGGTGAACGTCCTCTGGATTCTGTTTTATAAGGCAAAGGGAGAAGTGATATAGTACTGTTGAGTTAAAATTGCAAGAACAATCAACACAACAAAACAGTCTAAAATTTTAGCAGGACATTAATGCTTTTTTTTCTGGTCCTGAAAAAATTATGCAGCAGATAAAATAAAGGGCAATGTTTTCATTATGTTTTTTTAAAAAAGAAAGAAAGGAAGGAAGGAAGGAAAAGGAATCTTATGAAACTGTTTTATATGTACATAGCATCTTATAATTTATGCATTTGTTGTTTTCAGTCACTAAGTTGTGTCCGACTCTTTGCAACCCCATGGACTACAGCACACCAGTCTTCCTTGTCCTTCACTATCTCCCAGAGTTTGCTCAAATCAGTCACTATTGAGTCGGTGATGTTATCTAACCATCTCATCTTCTGCCACCCTCTTCTCCTTTACCTTCAATAGTTTCTAGCATCAGGGTCTTTCCCAATGAGTCAGCTCTTCCCATCAGGAAACTATAAGTATTGGAGCTTCAGCATCAGTTCTTCCAATGAATATTCAGGTTTGATTTCCTTTAGGATTGACTGGTTTGACCTCCTTGCTGTCCAAAGGACTCTCAAGAGTCTTCTCCAGCACTACAATCTGAAAGCATCATTTTTTTCACTGCTTAGTCTTTTTTATGGTCCAGCTGTCACATCTGTACATGACTACTGGAAAGGTCATAGCTTCGACTATATAGACCTTTGTCAGCAAAGTGCTCTCACTGCTTTTAATACAATGTCTAGGTGTGCCATAACTTTCCTTCCAGGAGTAAGCAACTTCTAATTTCATGGCTGCAATCACTGTCTGCAGTGATTTTGGAGCTCAGGAGAATAAAATCTGTCACTTTTTATGCTTTTTCACCTTCTATTTGCTATGAAGTGATGCTATTGCTATGAAGTGATGGGACCAGATGTCATGATCTTAGTTTTTGAATGCTGAGTTTTAAGCCAGGATTTTTACTCTCTTCTTTAACCCTCATTAGGAGGCTTTTTAGTTCCTCTTCACTTTTTGCCACTAGAGTGGTATCATCTGCATATATGAGATTGTTGATAATTCTCCTGTCAATCTTGATTCCATCTTATGATTTATCCAGCCTGGCATTTTGCATGATGTACTCTGCATATCATTTAAGTTAAATAAACGGAGTAACAATATACAGCCTTGATGTACTCCTTTCCCAATTTTGAACCAGTCTGTTGTTCCATGTCCAGATCTAACTATTGCTTCCTGACCCACATACAGATTTCTTAGGAGACAGGTAAGGTAGTCTGGTGTTCCTGTCTCTTTAGAATTTTCCACAGTTTATTATGATCCACACAATCAAAGGCTTTCATGTAGTCAGTGAAACAGAAGTAGATGTTTTTCTGGAATTCCCTTGCTTTCTCTATGATCCAATGAATGTTAGCTATTTGATCTCTGATTCCACTGCCTTTTCTAAATCCAATTTGAACATCTGAAAGATCTCGGTTCATCTACTGTGGAAGCCTACCTTGAACGATTTTGAACATAACCTTACTAGCATGAGAAATACACGCAATTGTATGGTAGTTTGAACATTCTTTGACATTCCCCTTCTTTGGGATTAGAATGAAAACTGACCTTTTTCAGTCCTGTTCCACTGCTGAGTTTTCCAAATTCAAGCTGGTTTTAGAAAAGGCAGAGGACCCAGAGATCAAATTGCCAACATCTGTTGGATCATGGAAAAAGCAAGAGAGTTCCAGAAAAACATCTATTTCTGCTTTCTTGACTATGCCAAAGCCTTTGACTGTGTGAATCACAATCAACTGTGGACAATTCTGAAAGAGATGGGAATACCAGACCACTTGACCTGCCTCTTGAGAAATCTGTATGCAGATCAGAAAGCAACAGTTAGAACTGGACATGGAACAACAGACTGGTTCCAAATAGGAAAAGGAGTACATCAAGGCTGTATATTGTCACCCTGCTTATTTAACTTGTATGCAGAGTACATCATGAGAAATGCTGGACTGGAAGAAACACAAGCTGGAATCAAGATTGCTGGGAGAAATATCAATCACCTCAGATATGCAAATGACACCACCCTTATGGCAGAAAGTGAAGAGGAGATAAAAAGCCTCTTGATGAAAGTGAAAGAGGAGAGTGGAAAAAGTTGCCTTCAAGCTCAACATTCAAAAAACTAAGATCATAGCATCCGGTTCCATCACTTCATGGGAAATAGATGGGGAAACAGTGTCAGACTTTTATTTTGGGGGCTCCAAAATCAGTGCAGATGGTGACTACAGCCATGAAATTAAAAGATGCTTACTCCTTGGAAGAAAAGTTATGACCAATCTAGATAGTATATTCAAAAGCAGAGACATTACTTTGCCGACTAAGGTCCATCTAGTCAAGGCTATGGTTTTTCCAGTGGTCATTTATGGATGTGAGAGTTGGACTGTGAAGAAGGCTGAGCACCGAAGAATTGATGCTTTTGAACTGTGGTGTTGGAGAAGACTCTTGAGAGTCCCTTGGACTGCAAGGAGATCCAACCAGTCCATTCTGAGGGAGATCAGCCCTGGGATTTCTTTGGAAGTAATGATGCTAAAGCTGAAACTCCGGTACTTTGGCCACCTCATGCAAAGAGTTGACTCATTGGAAAAGACTCTGATGCTGGGACGGAGTGGGGGCAGGAGGAGAAGGAGACGACCGAGGATGAGCTGGCTGGATGGCATCACTGACTCAATGGACATGAGTCTGAGTGAACTCCAGGAGTTGATGATACACAGGAAGGCCTGGCATGCTGCAATTCATGGGGTTGCAAAGAGTCGGACACGAGTGAGCAACTGAACTGAACTGAACTGAGTGTAGCACTTTAATGGCATCATCTTTCAGGATTTGAAACAGCTCAGTTAGCATTCCATCACCTCCACTAGCTTTGTTTGCAGTATGCTTCCACTTGACCACACACCAGGATGTCTGGCTCTAGTTGAGTGACCACACTATGATGTCTTTCCTGGTCATTAAGACTTTTAAAGCATAGTTCTTTGTGTATTATTGCTACCTCTTCTTAATCAATTCTGTCTGTTAGATTCTTACCATTTCAGTCCTTTATCATGCTCATCCTTACATGAAATGCTCCCTTGATATCTCCAGTTTTCTTGAAGAGATCTCTAGTCTTTCTCATTATATTGTTGTCCTCTACTTTGCACTTTTCATTTAAGAAGACTTTCTTATCTCTCTTTGCTATTCTCTGTAACTCTGCCTTCAGTTAGGTATATCTTTCCCTTTCTCCTTTGCTTTTAGCCTCTCTTCTTTCCTCAGATATTTGTAAAGCCTCCCCAGACAATTCACAGTTTAAATCCTATATAAGTCCTATGACTTACATAGGATAGGAAACATAAAATGATCATTTTACAGACAAAATCTGCAAATATAACACTTTTTGTACAATGATGGACTCAAGTTTTCTGACTCCTAATTTCAGTTCTATTTCTTTGAAAAAGTTTTGGGTTGAAGGTAAATTATTAAACTAGTAATTCTACTTATTGAATTGCCTCAAAATTAACTGACATTTTTCATATATATGAAGAAAACCATAATTTGAAAAGATATAGGCATCCCAGTGTTCATTGCAACACTATTTACAATAGCTAAGACGCTGAAACACTCTAAATGTCCTGTCCATTGATGGATAAATGGATAAAGAAGATGTGATGTATATAGAATGGAATATTAGCCACAGAGAGTATGAAATATTGCCATTGGCAGCAACAAGGATAGCCTAGAGATTGTCATAGTTGAGTGAAGTAAGTTAAACAGAGAAAGACAAATATCATATAGTATAGATTATATGTGATATCTTAAAGAATGGTAAAAATGAGCTTATTTACAAAACAGAGTCACAGATGTATAAAACAAACATGGTTGCCAAGGGGGAAAGGGGGAAAGGACAAAGTGGGAAATTGAGGATTGACATGTGCACACTACTAAATACAAAATAGATAACTTATGGGGATGTACTGTATATAGCACAGGGAACTCTACTCAGTACTCTGTAATGACTACATGGGAAAAGAATCTAAAAAAGAGTGTACCTACGTATATGTATAACTAATTCACTTTACTATACAGAAGAAACTGACACAACATGGTAAATCAACTATACTCCAATAAAAATTAATTTTAAAATATATAAGAAAAGAAAATTTCAGTTTTCCTATTTTGAAGAACAACAGCATAGAGTTTAAGGCAGTCATGACCACTGGAAAGCAAGATAGGAATTTCACAAAGAGAAAACTGGGGCAGAGAGGTAGGGCAGAAGCTATTCAAATTCTCTATATAAACTATTTTGAAATCTCTGGCTACCCATGAACCATGTGTATGGCGAAGCCAGACTTCATTCAGCCCACCTAAGAAAATAAGAAACTGAGATTTAAGTTACTGCCCAAAAGGTAGAGTTCATGTTTGAATCTAATCAAGCTAGTTTCCTGCTAAAATAAAAATATCAACAGTATTTGTAGTAAAGTATGGAATCCAGAGAATCCTCAACATAATATTCATTATGTCCAGGATACAACTAAACATATTTGTGATGTAAAATGAATAAGGAAAATATGGTCTATTCTTAAGAGAAAAGAAAATCAATGGATGACCTAGATATTGGAGTTAACAGACCAGTGCTCTAAAGAGGCTATTATTACTATGCTTATACTGAAGGGAAAGATTGAAAATCTCAGGAGAAAAGTTATAAAAAGAAACTGAATTCAATTACAAAAATGAAAAGTATATTATCTCACATAAAAATTCACTGGATAGCATAACTGCAGAATTAAGATGACAGAGAAAAGAGTCAATAAACAAAGAAGTCTAAGGAAAAAAGAAGTCTAAATGAAAGTCAATAGATGAATTAAAATGAAAATCTGAAAATATTTAAATAAGCCAAAATGTACAGGCAAAGAAGAACAAAGGAAAAAGTAAAGGAAGGTGTGGTAAAGAGAAAAAAATCCAAAAGATAGATGGAAGTCCAACACCATCAGGAATTACATTATATACTAGTAACATAACATTCAAATTTAAAAGGCAGATAAAATAGGTTTTAAAAAGAAAGGCCCAACATTATGCTTTCTAAGGGACACTTTAAAGACACAAATAATTTAAGTAAAAGTAGATCAGAATAATTTACTAATATTAGATAAATTATGCTTTCAATTCAGTTCAGTCGCTCAGTCGTGTCTGGCTCTTTGCAACCCCATGAATCGCAGCACGCCAGGCCTCCCTGTCCATCACCAACTCCCAGAGTTCACCCAGACTCACGTCCATTGAGGCAGTGATGCCATCCAGCCATCTCATCCTCTGTCGTCCCCTTCTCCTCCTGCCCCCAATCCCTCCCAGCATCAGAGTCTTTTCCAGTGAGTCCGCTCTTTGCATGAGGTGGCCAAAGTACTTGAGCTTCAGCTTAAGACCAATAATATTACCAAAGATAAAAATGGAGATATAATTATGAATCAGTTCACTAGGAAGAAATAAAAATCCTAAAAGAACTTCAAAACACATTAAGCAAAATTAACAAAATTATAAGGGCACAGTAGACAGTTACCCAAATTAGACTAAGGAGATTTTACCATTCTCCTCTGAACAATTGGTGGAAGAAGTAAACAACAAAGACATAGATGTCCTGAGCAACACTGTTACCCACATTGACTTAAATACTACCTCCAAACTGAAAAATGAGCATTCTTTTCAAGTCTACATGCTGTGTATAAAGAGATCTATTGAGTCATGAAATATATTTCAAATTAAAAAAATTTTACCTCATATTGAAGCGTAGTTGATTAATAGTGTTGTATTAGTTTCAGGTGTACAGGAAAGTGATCAGTTATACATCTATCTATTCTTTTTCAAATTATTTAAATATTCATATAAATTAAATCATATAATGTGTGCTCTCTATTAAAACCAGAAGTTAGAACCAGTAAAATATGTAGAAAAATCACACATATTTGGGAATTAATTAACATGCTCTTAAGCAATTTGTGGAAAAATAATTTTAACTGATTGACTATGAAAATAACACATATGAAAATTTGTGGGATGTAGCTAAGTAAGTGTTTAGAGTAGTATTTATAATTTTTTTAGCTTTATGTATATGTGTATATGTGTATACATATATATATATATGTTTTTTCTTTTCTGATTATTTTCCATTATAGGTTACTGAGAGATAGCAAGTATAGTTCCCTGTGCTACACAGTAAATTTTTGTTGCTTATGCTATTTTATCCAAATTGTTTCTGTTTACTCCTACTTTAGAAATTAGAAGAAAAAAAGCTATACCAACCTAGACAGCATATTAAAAAGCAGAGACATTACTTTGCCAACAAAGGTCTGTCTAGTCAAAGCTATGGTTTTTCCAGTAGTCATGTATGAATGTGAGAGTTGAACTGTAAAGAAAGCTGAGTGCTGAAGAATTAATGCTTTTGAACTGTGGTGTTGGAGAAGATTCTTGAGAGTCCCTTGGACTGCAGAGAAATCAAACCAGTCAATCCTATAGGAAATCAGTCCTGAATATTCACTGGAAGGACTGATGCTGGAGCTGAAACCAATACTTTGACCTCCTGATGTGAAGAACGGACTCATTAGAAAAGACCTTGAAATTGGGAAAGATTGAAGGCAGGAGGATAAGGGGACAATAGAGGATGAGATGGTTAGATGGCATCACCGATTGGATGGACCTGAGTTTGAGCAAGCTCCAGGAGTGGGTGATGGACAGGGAAGCAGTCCATGGGGTTGCGAGGAGTTGGACATGACTGAGCTAGTGAACTGAACCCCTAATTTATTTTTCCCCCTCCCTTTACCATTTGGTAACCATAGGTTTGTTTTCTGTGTCTGTGAGTCAGTGTCTGTTTTGTATATAGATTAATTTGGAGATCCAACCAGTTCATTCTGAAGGAGATCAACCCTGGGATTTCTTTGGAAGGAATGATGCTAAAGCTGAAACTCCAGTACTTTGGCCACCTCATGCGAAGAGCTGACTCATTGGAAAAGACTCTGATGCTGAGAGGATTGGGGGCAGGAGGAGAAGGGGACGACAGAGGATGAGATGGCTGGATTGCATCACTGACTTGATGGACACGAGTCTGAGTGAACTTTGGGAGTTGATGATGGACAGAGATACCTGGTGTGCTGTGATTCATGGGGTTGCAAAGAGTCGGACACGACTGAGCAACTGAACTGAACTGAACTGATGGTTTCTCTATTTTTAGTTTTTAAAGGACCCTCCATGCTGTTTTTCATAGTAGCTGCACCGATTTACATTCCCACTAACAGTGAAGAGTTCCCTTCTCTCCACATCCTCTACAGCATTTATTATTTGTAGACTTCTTGATGATAGCCATAGAATTTATTGTTTTAATATTTGTATCTAAAATTATTTTTAAAAATTTTCACCATAAGAAGCTAGATTAAAAAAAGAGCAGAGTTAAGCAAAGAAAGAACTTGGGGGCAAAATAACCTTAAAGCTATAGTAATCAGAGACTGTAGTATAGGCCTTAGGATCTACAAATAATCAGCAGAACAGAACAGATAGCTAAGGAATGGACCCCTACCTGTATAGTTATATGATTTTTATGTGTTTTTTTCCTTTATTGTGGTAATAACACTTAACATGAGATTACACTCTTAACAAAGTTTTAAGTACTCACTACAATATTATTAACTATATGTACAATGGCATATAAATTTTGAGAAAGTTGCTGATAGTATTCACTGGAGAAGGAAAAGTCATTTCAAAAATGGTACTAGAATGAATAGAAAGCTATATTGGAAAAAAGAACTATAATTCTTGCTGCATGTCATATACAAAAATAAATTAGAAATAGCCCTAAATATTAAAGCTAAATCCAGAAAGCTCTTAGAGAAAAAAATAGAAGAATATATTAATGATTTAGGCATATGTAAAGGCATTGCATTCAGTAACAGAAATAACCATAAAAAATATCAATAAATTAAACTGCATCAAAATAAAAATACTTATCAAAAGACATTATTAATAATATGAATAGGTAAATGACAGGCTTGGAGAAATTAATGAGAAAATATTTCTTTGATCATATAATGCAACATCAAAACCCAAACAACCAAGTTAAAAAATTGGCAGAAGATGTGAGTAGACATTTTTCCAAAGAATCTTACAGATGGCCAACAGGTGCATGAAAAAAGTTCTCAACATAGCTAATCATCAGAGAAATGAAAATTAAACCACAGTGAAATATTGTCTGACATCTATCAGAATGGCAGGCTTCCCTGGTGGCTCAGAGGTTAAAGCATCTGCCTCCAATGCGGGAGACCCGGGTTCGATAACTGGGTTGGGAAGATCCCCTGGAGAAGGACATGGCAATCCACTCCAGTATTCTTGCCTGGAGAATCCCATGGACAGAGAAGCCTAGTAGGTTACAGTCCATGGGGTCGCAAAGAGTCGGACACGACTGAGCGACTTGACCTCACCTCACCTCACCTCTATCAGAATGACTATCATTAAAAAAAAATACAAATAACAGATTTTGGCAAGGGATGTACAGAAAAGGCAACTCTCATATACTGTCAGTGGGAATGTAAAGTAGAGCAAGCCACTATGGAAAACAGTATGGAGATTTCTCAAAAAACTTAAAATAGAACTACCGTACGACCCAGAAATTTCACTCCTTGGTATACATTTGGAAAAAATGAAACATGAAAACACTAATTCAAAAAGACACATGCACCCCAGTATGTATAAGTGTTTGCATATATATGTTTGGAATAGTACTCAACCAGGCAAAATAATGAGATTTTGCTATTTGCAACCTCATAGATGGAAGGTATTATGCTAAATGAAATAAGTCATACTGTATGATATCACTTATAAAATCTAAAAAAATAAACTGTGAATATAGCAAAAAAGACTCACAGATATAGAAAGTACACTAATGGTTACCAGTGGGGGGACCTCATAGAGGCAGGAGATTAAGATACAAAAACATGTATAAAATAAACTACAAGGATATATTGTATAGCACAGGGAATACAGCCATTGTTTTATAATAATTAAAAATGGAGTGTAACCTTTAAAGAGGTGAATCACTGTATACATGTTGGGCTTCCATGGTAATTCAGGCCAAAAAGAATCTGCCTGCAATGTGGGAAACCCAGGTTCGATGCCTAGGTTGGGAAGAGACCCTGGAGCAGGGAATGACAACCCAGTATTCTTGTCTGGAGAATCTCATGGACAGAGAAGCCTGGCAGGCTACAGTCTATGAGGTCTCAGTAATAAGATAAAGAACAATAAGGTAAATAAAACTTAAAGATAAAATTTATACTGAGTGATATTAGCCTTACATTCTATAAAACAGACCACATAATGTCTATATACTGCATGATGTCATATTTATTAAAACTGAAAAAGTCTAATTTATGGTAGAGTTGATATGCATACTATTCAGTGGTGGGATGTTCATAATTTAAAAAGAAAATCAACCTGCCTGCTCTTTTACTGGCTATGCTAGAAGGAGTATTGATTCCTTACATGGACCTTTGTCTGAGTGGAAACACTTGTGATTCCGTACGTGGATGGGCTCAAGAGGTGGTTCGGAACTGCACAAACTCTTGCATTAGGACACAACCCAGATTTCCTGGCTCCTCAGCAACATTTGAGAGCAAATGTTACCAATTGTTCATCCACTGTAGAACTTGAGCCTATATTGGAGTGTGATTTTGAATAGCACATTTGGATTGGCCTCTTAGGATGTGGGATGTTGTTCAGCTGCTAAGTCCGACTCTTTGTGACCTCGTGGACAGCAGTATGCCAGGCTTCCCTGTCCATCAGCATCTCCCAGACTTTGCTCAAACTATGTCCATTGAGTTGGTGATGCCATCCAACCATCTCATCCTCTGCTGCCCCCTTCTCCTCCTGCTCTCAGTCTTTCCCAGCATCAAGGTGAATTTGCCACAGAATGTGTCACCTCTTTGAATATTTCAAGTTAGTAAATGGAATATATCAGTTTTGTTCACTAAGATGTAAGTGTTTATCTGCTGAAAATTACTATTTCAATTTTAAATATACTTGGTTTATCAATAATATACCTATGTTCTTAGTAAATGTTTTTCTTCCTCTGGGTCTGTTTCTTAGCATAGTCCTAGATTTGTGTAAAAATATTCTGATATAAATAAAATAGATAACCAGCAAGAACCTATTATATAGCACAGGGAGCTCTGCTCAATGTTATGTGGCAGCCTCGATGATAGGGGTGTTTGGGGGAGAATACATGCATGACTGAGTCCCTTCACTGTTCACCTGAAACTATCAAAACATTGTTAATTGGCTATACCCCAGTACAAAATAAATAAAAAGTAAAAAAAGAGAAAGTTAGCTTCCTTAGCTCTTATCTGTTTTAACATTGGGTTGGCCAAAAAGTTCTTTTGAGTTTGTCCATAGGATGGCGCAGAAAAACCCAGATGAACTTTTTGGCCAACCCAATATTTAGTTACATAGTTTTGTTTTTTTTTCCCAGTAAACTCCTCTGTGAAACCAAGGCCTATATGACCTTTGCCAGATATTTATAGTCCTATGAGCTGGGACATTTTCTGGATTGTGTATTACTATTTCCATAGTGCCTAGAATAATTCATGGCATATAGTCGATTATCAATAAATGCTTGTTGCATAAGTTAATAATAAAAGATCTATTTAAAAATATTAAGTTGATATTGTCAGTGTTCTATACCTGTTTCTTCTAGAGAAGGGTATTTAAAAAAAAAAAACAACCAACAACTGTGCAGTATTTTTAGATTACAAGTTTGGTAAAGGCCTCTGGCTAGTATATGTATATTAGCATTACTAAAAGGCTAAAGGTTAGTTCATAAATAATGTTCTTCCACCTGGGCCACAGATGGCATTTATTACATAAAAAATCCTGGGCAGTAGACCAAATACTGTCAGTTAATAGTCTGGAAAAAGGCGTGCTCTATAAATGTCTTTTATAATAGTCGGATATATAAAGAACAATACCTGAATTAACCAGGAGTCTGTTTTCTGTAGATCTCAAACTGAAAAGGGTAATGAAGTTGGTGGGCTTCCCCAGTGTCTCAGCGGCAAAGAATCCCCCTGCAGTGCAGAAGGTGGATTCGATCCCTGGATAGGGAAGATCCCCTGGAGAAGAAAGTGGCAACCCACTCCAGTATTATTTGTGAGCGTGCTCAGTCTGTATATCTATATTTTTATAGGAATATTTTGTTTCATCTAGACTAAAAGAGTGGGGAAACAAGTAACCATGATGGTGACTATGATTCACAGTGAAGCAGAAGGTGGAGAATTACTCTGTAAAGCCCAGAGCCTGGAGACATTTAGTATAAGGACAGATACCTATAGGTAAAGATGGCCTCATTGAGCATTGGGACACAGTATAATGATTACAATTAATAATGAAGAAGACCAAGTTATCAAGGAATGACTGAGATTGCAGTCAAATCTGCAGGTGGGTTTCCTTTTCTTTCTGGGATTCTAGCTATACTGTTTCCCAGCCTTCTTAGCCCATAGTGTTAGTGATGAATGAGGCATAGTGTTAGATGCTCGGTCATGTCCAGCTCTTTGCAGCCCCATGGACTATAGCCTGCCAGGTTCCTCTGTCCATGGAATTTTCCAGGCAAGAATACTGGAGTAGGTAGCCATTCCCTTCTCCCAGGAATCTGCCTGACCCAAAGTTTGAACTTGGGTCTCCTGCATTTCAGGCAGATTCTTTCCTGCCTGAGCCTCTAGGGAAGCCCATAACACTGAGCTGTTTCTAGTCAATAAGATGTTAACAGGAGGAATATGTATTTCCTATAGTTCTGATCCATAAAATCTTTTACAAGACCCTCCAATGGTCTTCCCAATCTAATCTGTACATTTTGACGCTTAGTATGATTTAGAAAACTGCATTTTGAAGATAACGGAGATTCTGTCAGCTTGGACTTTGAATGACTGTGATCATCAAACTTCCGTTGCCTATTATCTAGAACTCCTGTTTTGGTCTTTATTTGAGTGAAAGACAAACTCAGGTTTTGTCAAGCTGCTGAATGTGCTGTCAAGTTGACTAGCCACTAGCTACATATGTCTTAGAATATTTCAGATTTAGCTAGTGGAGCCAAGGAGGTGAATTTTAAATTTTATTAGATTTAAATTTAAATAGCTATATGTGGTTTATGACTACCATATTAGCACAGATCTATTAGGGCTTGGCTACATTTATTTTTTCATTTGAAGAAGATTTGGACTAAGTAATGGCAGTTTTTGTCAATAAAACCAGATCCTGTATCTTATATGTGGCATAGAGTATTCTTGGTGGTCCTCTGTGGACTTCCCCAGCATCTCTTTAACTACATGCTTCATCTCACACATGGTGCCACATTCACTCCCAAATTATGAATACTGTTTGTCTAACCCATACCCTTCCCCTCTGCTGCCTGACATGCTTTGCTCCTTCATGGCCACTGGAAAATTGCCTCTCATCTTTCAAAATTTAGAGGTCATGTCACCCCTCCTATGAACATTTTTTTTTTAGGCATTCCAGGAAGAATTGCTCATTTTCTGCATTATGTTACACTGAAACCTTCTAGATTTCTATTATGTCGCCTCCAACACTCATTGCATTTATTTTTACTGCATTTCTTTCTCTTCATATTAGACAGGAAGCTTTGGAGAATGGACTGTCTCTATTTAATATTTGTTTTTGTAGCACTTAGGACATCAGTTTCAATGTAGATTGTCAATAAGACACATGAATAGGAAATTTTGGAAACAAAATTCTATGATAATCCTCTGCTGTTCTCCTTTGATTTGCATTATCCCCCAAATTGTTAAGAACTGACTAAGGCTGGACCAGTGTTTTCTGCCCTTTATTTATATTCAAAAGGATCTGCTTCTGAGACTTTACCCGCAGTGAGCACAGAATCAGTGGTTATCGTTCACAGAATGAAACTACAGTTGCACATTGCATTTCTTTGATGTTAATTTCAGACTCTGTGTGTGTGCTGAGTCGCTTCAGTCATATCTGATTCTTTGCAACCCCTATGGACTGTAGCCTACCAGGTTTCTCTGTCCATAGAATTCTCTAGGCAAGAATACTGGAGTGGGTTGCCATTTCCTACTCCAGGGGATCTTCTTGACTCCTGCAAAGGAGGCAGATTCTTTACCATCTGAGCCATCAGGGAAGTCCTAATTTTTTTTTGAGGAGCCTCAGTTCTGGTTTCCATAGCTGCTGCACCAATTTACATTGCTACCACAGTGCACAAGGATTCCGTTTTCTCCACATCTTCACCAACACTTGTGTCTTATCTTTCTGATGGTAGCAGTTCTAATAGGATGGAGGTGATAACTCAGTGCACTTTTGATTTGCATTTCTCAGATGGTTAGTGATGTTCAGCACCTTTTCATCTACCTGTTGGCCATTTGTGTGTTTTCTTTGGAAAAGTGTCTATTTGGTTCTTCTGCCCATTCTAAAACCAGATTGCTTTTCTTTGTCTGTTGTGTTTTTGTTATTGAGTTACATAAGTTCCTTATATGTTTTGGATAGTAATCCCTTCAGTTCAGTTTGGTTGCTCAGTCATGTCTGAGTCTTTGTGACCCCATGGACTGTAGTACACTAGGCTTCTTTGTTCATCACCAACTCCTGGAGCTTGCTCAAACTCATGTCCATCCAGTCTGTGATGCCATCCAATCATCTCATTCTCTGTCATCCCCTTCTCCTTCTGCCTTCAATCTTTCCCAGCATTAGGGTCTTTTCCAGTGAGTCAGTTCTTCACATCAGGTGACCAAAGTATTGGAGTTTCAGCTTCAGCATCAGTCCTTCTAATGAATATTCAGAACTTATTTCCTTTAGAATTGACTGGTTGGATCTCCTTGCAGTTCAAGGGACTCTCAAGAGTCTTCTCTAATACCACAGTTCAAAAGCATCAGTTCTTTGGTGCTCAGCTTTCTTTAGGAGAAGAAAATAGAAACCCACTCCAGTATTCTTGCCTGGAAAATCCCATGGACAGAGAAGCCTGGCGGGCTACAATCCATGGGGTCGCAAAGAGTTGGAAGTGACTTAGCTAGCAGCTTTCTTTATAGTCCAACTCTCACAGCCATACATGACTACTGGGAAACCATAGCTTTGACCTGAAGGACCTTTGTTGGCAGAGTAATTTCTCTGCTTTTTAATATGCTATCTAGGCTGATCATAGCTTTCCCTCCAAGGAGCAAGCGTCTTTTAATTTCATGTCTGCAGTACCATCTATAGTGATTTTGAGCCCCCAAAAGTAAAATCTGTTACTGTTTCCCCATTGATTTGCTATAAAGTGATGGGACCAGATACCATGATCTGAAGTTTATTGGATGCTGAGTTTTAAGTCAGCTCTTTCACTCTCCTCTTTCACCCTCATTAGGAAGCTCTTTAGTTCCTCTCTTCTTTCTGCCATTAGAGTGGTATCACCTACATATCTGAGGTTGTTGATAGGTCTCCTGGAAATCTTGATTCCAGCTTGTGATTCATCCAGCTCTGCATTTTACATGATGTACTCTGTACAGAAGTTAAGCAGGGTGACAGTATATAGACTTGTCATACTCCTTTCCCAATTTTGAACATTGGCAGGCAGCTTCTTTACCACTGAGCTCCCTGGGAAGCCCCTCCAATGTTTATAGAGACTAGTTTTTCCCCATTGAGTATTCTTGGCTTCCTTGTCAAATATTAATTGACCATACATACATGGATTTATTTCTGGGTTTCAGTTCTGTTCCTTTGGCCCTAGTGTCTATTTTTATGCTGGTACCATGTTATTTTACTATAGTTAGTAATATAGTTTGAAATCAGCAATGTGATACCTCTGGCTTTCTTCTTTCTCAAGATTTTTTTGGCTATTTAGAGTCTTTTTGTGGTTCCATATACATTTTAAGATTATCTTTCCTATTTCTGTGAAAAATAAAATTGGGTTAACTGAAAAGGAAATACAGGAAACAATCTCATTCACAATAGAATAAAAATGAAAATTGTTACGTGAATTTACCCAAGGAGGTGAAAGATCTGTACATTGAAAACCTCAAGACTATGTTGAAAGAAATTGAAGAAGGCACAAATAATGGAAATATACTTCCATGCTCATGAATTAGAAGAATGAATATTGGTAAAATGTCTACACTACCCAAAGCTGTCTATAGATTCAATGTTATCTCTATCAAAATTCCAGTGATAGTTTTGCTTCCCTGGTGGCTCAGAGGTTAAAGCGTCTGCCTGCAATGCAGGAGACCTGGGTTCAATACCTGAGTCGGGAATATCCCCTGGAGAAGAAAATGGCAACCCACTCCAGTACTCTTGCCTGGAGAATCCCATGGACAGAGGAGCTTGGTGGGCTATAGTCCACGGGGTCGCAAAGAGTTGGACACGACTGAGCGACTTCACTCACTTCACTTTACTCCCTGTGCACGGTCATTACTCCTACAGCATGGTTCTCCCATGGTTTCAGCTAGAAGGCTGAGATGTTCACAAAGATCTCTTTGCCCTGATTGGACCTGAAATCCAAATTTTTCTCAGCACTCCACAGCCTCAGAAATCTCTGCAGAACTCCCCAATCTCCCAGTGAATTTTCCCTGCTAAACTTTTTGGAATCTTACCTTGTAGCAATTCAGGAATTAACCAAGAATTCTAGGGGGAATTTGTCAGGTTTTGATGCTTCTTACCTTTGCACCCTTCCTATACAGTAACCTATCTTCAAACCCTAGAAGCTCCAACGTTTACTCTGTTTATACAACACAGCAAGAATACCACTCTTCACGGGCTTTATTTCCCTGTGCCATAGTTTAGGAAGTCTTATCAGGGAGAAAACCAGGATACATTTGGTACACTCACCTTTATGCTTCCCTTCTTTCAATGACCAGAGCCCTGTGTTAATTGTTAAACTCTGTCTTCAAATAGTTATTTCATATACTTTGTCCAGTTACTTATCATGGGAGGTAGATTTAATACCAGATACTCTGCCAAAGGGCTTCTCTGGTGGATTAGATGGTAAAGAATTTGCCTGCAGTGCAGGAGACCTGCCCAGGTTCAATCCTGGGTTGGGAAGATCCCCTGGAAAAGGGAATGGCTACCCACTCCAGTATTCTTGCCTGGAGAATTCCATGGACAGAGAAGCCTGGCAGACTACAGTCCATGGGGTTGCAAAGAGTCAGACTCAAGTGAGCAGATCACACACACACACACACACACACACACACACACAGCCCAAACCAAAATACCCTACCAATATCTCTTATTTGCATGGTCATTCTTTGTCTATGCCAAGGTCTCTTATTTTCTTCCTTGTTTCTTAACATTTTCCTCATTCTTCAAGAGCAAAAGTATTCTACCCACTTTTTCTATGAACAGGTGACCTTAGACAAGTTTCTTACTTTATTCATCTAAAATAATCTTGTAATAGGCAGTGTTTCTCATATTGTATTCCATGTAAATACAACCTACATCAGCATTATCAAGGGGAGATGGTTTAAATCCCTGAGATCTTTCAAGATTTTCTGAAACAGAATCTTGGCTTAGTGAATCCTGAGGATTTGCCTTTTTATCAAGCTTTATGGATGGTCCTTATATAGACTAAAGTTTGAGAACACTGTGATAAGGCCATTATGAAATTTAAATAACTTGTATTTTGTGAAGTATCTGAAATATAAGTACTCAATAAATACTAGTTTCCATCTATCTTCCAACCCATACATTTTAGAAAGATGTTTTAAATAGATGTGCCAATATACGAAATATTTGGAAGCTATTCAGATAGTAGAGCTATATACATTCAAATGATTGCTGTTATTAACTTGAATATTACATTATCAAGCTTTTTTATCTGTTGTACTATGCAATAAAAGAGAAGTTCCCTTTAAATCTGATATAAAATATAGAGCTGAAAAGTTAGAATCCATCAAAATATTTCAGATTTGTGATATATACTGAAGAGTTACTATTTCTTTCCATCCCGGGAAAATTTGAGGCTTCCCTGGTAGCTCAGTTGGGAAAGAATCTGCCTGCAATGTAGGAGACCCCCATTTAGTTCCTGGGTTGGGAAGATCTCCTGGAGAAGGGAAAGGCTACCCACTCCAGTAATCTGGCCTGGAGAATTCCATGGACTATATAGTCCATAGTGTCGTAGAGTTGGACACAACTGAGCAACTTTCACTTGTTTTGAAAATCTGAAAGGGAAACGAAGATTCAACAGGAACGATACACAATGTGTAAAAAAGGGGAGTGAAATGCACACTGTTCTGACTTGTGGTTTATCAAAGTGTATTCTTGTAAAGGGAGGAAATATCAGAAACTGAAAGAGTGAAGTGAGGTCCAACTTCATGTTTCCACACAAAGCTAATTGTCTTAATGTTGTAAGTGATTTAGAGGGTCTTAATGTTCATTAATGTAAAATAAAAATGAATAACCCCCCCAAGTAATATCCTCCTTGGCTTAATAACATAGAGAATCAATTGTGTGCAACAGTTAACGTGCAGTTTTTAGAAAACTGGCTTCCTTTTTAGAAATGGCATCCAAGACATAGCTGCAAGGCAATTACCATCAATTACTCAATTATTTCTGTTTTAGTAATAGCATAATTCTCGCTGGAAATAGATTACACTGTTGGAGTTTTAAGGTGATAATTAATCATGCATTTCCTACCCACAGTACAAGTTTGGAATATTTGTTAAGGAAGAAAATTCTAGCTTTATTTTTAGTAAACATAGATCAGGAAAAGTTTCTTGGGTCTATAGCCACAACTGGGTTTCTACTACCTTTATCCCAACTGACACAATACAACTGAAGGAGAATTTGAATCTGCCGAGTAGTAGGTTCAGTTCAGTCGCTCAGTCGTGTCAGACTCTTGGCAACACCTAGAATTGTTGCTTTACATTTGGTGATCTCTCTTAGTGGTGAGGCAACACTTAGAATTGTTGCCTTACATTTGGTGATCTCTCTTAGTGGCGATTGAGAGAGGAAGGCCTATAGACTTGTATCTGGAAGAAATTTCTTGGTCCTGACCTATGCGTGTTTATCTGAAGGATGTAGGCACAGAGCACAATTTGCTTCCCATGGGCAGGGTAATGAACCTATAGAATGAGGTAGCACATTTGTTTCCTTTACCAAATATTATGTTATATATTCTTACTTTAGGGTCAGATGAGGAAGTTAGGATGCAAGGGTAATAATATATCATCATACATTATCAGTTCAGTTCAGTCGTTCAGCCGTGTCCGGCTCTTTGCGACCCCATGAATCACAGAACGCCAGGTCTCCCTGTCCATCACCAACTCAGACTCACGTCCATCAAGGCAGTGATGTCATCCCAAAGTCTCATCCTCTGTCGTCCCCTTCTCCTCCTGCCCCCAATCCCTCCCAGCATCAGGGTCTTTTCCAATGAGTCGACTCCTCACATGAGGTGGCCAAAGTATTGAGTTTCAGCTTCAGCATCAGTCCTTCCAATGAACACCCAGGACTGATCTCCTTTAGAATGGACTGGTTGAATCTCCCTGCAGTCCAAGGGACTCTCAAGAGTCTTCTCCAACACCACAGTTCAAAAGCATCCATTCTTCAGCGCTCAGCTTTCTTCACCATCCAACTCTCACATCCATACATGACTACTGGAAAAACCATTGCCTTGACTAGACAGACTTTGTTGGCAAAGTAATGTCTCTGCTTTTGAATATGCTATCTAGGTTGGTCGTAACTTTCTTTCCAAGGAGTAAGCATCTTTTAATCTCATGGCTGCAATCACCATCTGCAGTGATTTTGGAGCCCCCCAAAATAAAGTCTGACACTGTTTCCACTGTTTCCCCATCTATTTCCCATGAAGTGATGGGACCAGATGCCATGATCTTCGTTTTCTGAATATTGAGCTTTAAGCCAACTTTTTCACTCTCCTCTTTCACTTTCATCAAGAGCCTTTTTAGTTCCTCTTCACTTTCTGACATCAGCTTTTAGTTTAATAAATGGCAGCAAAAACTTCATTTTCACTTTAAGTCGTCAGACCTATGGTCTTGGAAAACCTGAGAGGCACTACTAAATGTTTAGCCACAAAATCCCTGGAATTTACTGCATTCTTCCATTTCTCCTTAAAAGAAAGGTTTAAAACTCGAATCTCTTTATATACATAACCACATCCACATTCATACATAATTTTACTTAAATATATAAATATAATCACATATATGCTTTCTAAAAAGATATGGTCATTTTCCCCCCCTTTTGTTTAGGTTTTCTTAAGCTCATGCATCTTCCTCTGGTCCTTCTTTACCCCATGTCAGCATCCATGGTCATCTGTGCAGAGACTCTGGGATATAGACTGGCATATGTCTTCCTTATGCAAATATTCTTAGACCTAAAGGCATTAACCTTAAAGCACTGTCTGATAACTGGGAGATCATACCATCTCTTGCATCTTACACTCGCCACTGCACAACATCTTGTGGAAACCCCTCCTGTCTGGTCCTCTGGTTTAGCTCTATTTCATTCTTTTAATAAATGGCTGGGGAATTCCCCAGTGGGGATGTATCTTGATGAACGTTCATTTTGTTTTCAGGGTTTTGCCTTACAAACAGTCACACAGGAACCTACTTGTTCCTTTGTGGTCTCACACCCGTATCCTTATATAGAGTTACTTGTATCTGATGGAGTCTCAAGACTACGGTTTCCACTGAATTCAGTTAGTCCTTCAAGGGGTGTTGCCAGCTTGCTTTCCAAAAGCTGGGGGAGGAGAGAGTTGAGGAGAGAGAGGCAACGTGGATGCTTACTCCAAGGAGTTAAGTTGTATAGAGTGAATGAGGGGACAGGTGGAGAGTAAAGACCAGCCCAGTTGACATTATTGTTAGTTTTTTCCCTAGAGACTGGGGGCTCCCCACCTCACCACCTGGGCTCCCATCGAGGGGGCCCATTCACGAGGTACACAGTGGTAGTGACATTCCAGGATTGGGTAACCCCCACCCCCAGAGGGGGGTCTACAGAGAAAAGGAAGAGCCAGGAAGAACAAAGGCTTGGGGATTTATCAGATCCAGTTTTAATCGCATTTTACCACTTTCCACTGTGAGATCTTGGGTAAGTTTTCTAAACTCTGAAGTTTCAAAGCTTCAGTGTCCTCATCTGCAGGACAGGGATAATGATGCCAGCCTCACAGGGTGACTGTGAGGAGGAAACATCTGCTTGAGGCCCCGAGCAGAATGCCTGGTGCCCCCTAAAGGTGCCACTTTTTCTCAAATGCCTTCCTTATAGCTCATCCCCCAGCAGATGAAAAGCTGTTGAAGGCAAGAGCTTCCTCAAATTCACCTCTGTATCCTTTTAAAAAAAAGTATCTATTTCTATTTTTTGACTGAGTGGCATGTGGGATCTTAGTTCCCTGACCAGGGATCAAACCTTCATTCATCCCTTGCATTGGAAGCACAGAGTCTTAGCCACTGGGCCACCAGGGAAGTCCCAAGATCTTTTATTTTTCAAATGTGCACCACTGTCTTTATTGAATTTGTTACAATATTGTTCTTGCTTTATGTTTTGGTTTTTTGGCCGAGAGGCATATAAGGTCTTAGCTCCCTGTGTGTGTGTGTGTGTGTGTGTGTGTGTGTGTGTGTGTGTGTGTGTGTGCTGAGTCGTGTCGACTCTTTGCGACCTCATGGACTGTAGCCCACCAGGCTCCTCTATCCATGTAATTCTCCAGGCAAGGATACCGGAGTGGGTTGCTGTTTCCTATTCCAGGGGATCTTCCCGACACAAGGATCAAACCCATGTCTCTTGTGCTTCCTGCATTGGCAGGTGTCTTCTTTACCACTGAGCCACCTGGGAAGCCCTTGACCAGGGATCAAACCCACACCTCTGCTTTGGAAGGCAAAGTCATAACCACTGGGCTGCCAGGCAAGTCCCACATATCTGCATCTTTACCTATCCAGTCCTTCACTTGGTTTTCTCTCCTACCAACTGCTTTAAGGTCTTTTGCTCAGTAGTGTGTGTGTGTGTGTGTGTGTGTGTGTGCGCGTGCGCGCATGCACACTCACGCTCAGTTGCGCCTGACTCTTTGTGACCTCATGAATTGTAGTCTGCCAGTCTCCTCAGTCTGTGGGATTTCCCAGGCAAGAATACCGGAGTGGGTTGCCATTTCCTATTCCAAGGAATCTTAAAGACCCAGGGATCAAACCCAAGTCTCTTGTGTCTCCTGCATTAGCAGGCAGATTCTTTACCACTAGAGCCAGCTGGAAAGCCCTTTAACCAACACTGATTAAAATAGGAGCAACAGCACATCCTGTGTTATGGAAAATTTCAGACTCACATTAGAGAGGCTAATAAGAACACCCATGATCCACTACCCAGATTCAACATGTTGATAATCTTGTTTCATCTCTCCCTCAATCACTTCAGCCCACCACCCCTCTTTCTGAAGTATTTCAGTGTGAATCCTAGATATCAGCTGATATCAACGGTTCATGCACGCGTGCTCAATCGCCTCAGTTGTGTCCGACTCGTGTGTGAATTTCCAGGTGCTGTTCTCAGAGTATGACCTGGAGCCCCCTGAGGGTTCCCAAGACTCTATTAGGAGGTCTGCCCGGTCAAAACTATTTTAATAATAATATTAATATATTGTCTATCTTTTTCATTCTCATTTTTTCATGAAAGTATGATGGAGTTTTTCAACAGACTGGATGCAGCAGCAGATCTGAGAATCCCGCTTTCTCCTGTTAAACCAGATATGACAGCTGAAAATATTTACAGAAATGTTTACCCAAAAATATGGGCTCCCCTGGTGGCTCAGACAGTAAAGAATCTGCCTGTCACATAGGAGAGGAGACATGGGTTTGATCCCTGGGCTGGGAAGATCCCCTGGAGAAGGAAATGGCAACCCACTTCAGGATTCTTGTCTGGAGAATCCCATGGACAGAGGAGCCTGACAGGCTGCAGTTCATGGGGTTGCAAAGAGTCAGACATGATTGATCAACTGGCACTTTCACACTTTTTCACTTTTTCAAAAAGGTAAAGATTTCTACTCTTCTTGATTTTTGTTTTATCTTGACAAATAGAATTGATTTTCATAAAAATAAATTTGAGTTAACTTATAATGAATGGTGCTATTATTGCCATATTTTAAGCAATTCAATGGATTTATGAAAATGTTGTCTGTTTTCATTTCTTGCATAGAAAAATATATCTACCAAATACTATCTAACATAAAGAAAAGCAATGTGGAATCCTCAATACTTTTTAAAAATTAGTGTTTAAATTGATATTTAATTCACATACCATGTTGCTCAGTTGGTTCAGTCATGTCTGACTCTTTGCAATCCCACGGACTATAGCCTGCCAAGCTCCCCTGTCCAGATGATCCTCCAGGCTAGAACACTGGAGTGGGCTGCCATCTCCTCCTCCATCACATACCATAGGACTGGCCATTTAGAATATATAATTCAGTAGATTTTAGTATGTTTACAAGTTGGGCAACCATTACCACTAGTTAATTTTCGAACATTATCACTCTAAAAAGAAACCCCATGGCTGTTAACAGCCACCGTCAATTCTCTGTTCTCCTAACCAGAATTTTTTTGCTTTCTTTTTTTTTTCTTGGCTGCACTTAAGAGGCATGTGAGATCTTAGTTCCCCCATCAGGGATCAAATCTGTGCACTCTGCATTAGAAGCACAAAGTCTTAACCCCTGGACCACCAGGGAAGTTCCTCAATCCCTTTCTGACTTCACTGATGTGTCTACCCTGGACATTTCATATAAATGAAATCCATCAGTTCAGTTTAGTTGCTCAGTCGTGTCTGACTCTTTGTGATCCCATGAACCGCAGCATGCCAGGCCTCCCTGTCCATCACCAACTCCCAGAGTTCACCCAAAGTCATGTCCATTGAGTCGGTGATGCCATCCAGCCATCTCATCCTCTGTCGTCCCCTTCTCCTCCTGCCCCCAATCACTCCCAGCATAAGGGTCTTTTCCAATGAGTCAACTCTTCCCATGAGGTGGCCAAAGTATTGGAGTTTCAGCTTCAGCATCAGTCCTTCCAATGAACACCCAGGACTGATCTCCTTTAGAATGGACTGGTTGGATCTTCTTGCAGTCCAAGAGACTCTCAAGAGTCTTCTCCAACAGCACAGTTCAAAAGCATCAATTCTTCGGCGTCTGGCTAATTTCATTTAACATAATGTCTTTAACGTTCACTCATATTACAGCAGATCAAAATCTCATTCCTTTTTATGGTTGAATCATGTTTCATTGCATGTATATACCAAGTTTTGCTCAGCCAGTAGATGGGCTTTTAAGTTGTTTTCGTTTTTGGCTGTTATGAATAATGTTGCTAGGAACATTTGCATCTAAGATTTTGTATGAATACATGTTATCTCATTCCTTTTTATGGTTGAATCATGTTTCATTGCATGTATATACCAAGTTTTGCTCAGCCAGTAGATGGGCTTTTAAGTTGTTTTCGTTTTTGGCTGTTATGAATAATGTTGCTAGGAACATTTGCATCTAAGATTTTGTATGAATACATGTTTTTAGTTCTCTCGGCTACATACCTAGGAATAGAGTTTCTGGGTCTCATATAATTAGTTCTTTGTTATTCCATATATAGGGGGCTTCCCAGGTAGTGATAGTAGTAAAGAATCTGCCTGCCAACGGAGGAGATATAAGAGATGTGGATTCGATCCCGGGTCAGGAAGATCCCCTGGAGGAGGGCATGGCAATCCACTCCAGTATTCTTGCTTAGAGAATCTCATGGACAGAGGAGCGTGGCAGGCTACAGTCCATAGGGTCGTGAAGAGTCAGACACAACTGAAGCGACTTGGCAGGCACGCATGCATGCAATCTATATTTAACTTTTTGAGAAATCATCGAACTGCTTTCCACAACGGCTGCACCATTTTACATTTCAACCACCCCTGTGTGAGTGTTTCACCATCTCCACATCCTTACCAAAATTTATTTTCAGTCGTTTAGATTCCAGTTATCTTTGTGAGTATGACTCAATAATTTTTAAAGCGTGTAAAGGCTTCTGATGCTAAAAAATTTGAGGATTGCTTTACTAACAAATAATTTTTTAAAAAACATAAAAGCATGTTTATAAATAACAAGTTCACAGAAACAGGACAGATGGGTGACTGTCAGAGGTGGAGAAGAGGGCAGACGAAACGGGTGAAGGTAGTCAAACGGCATAGACTTCTAGCTTTGAAATAAATAGGTCCTGGGCATGTAATGTACAGCATGGTGAGTATAGTTAATAAACATTGTATTATTTATTTGAAAGTTGCTTGGGTGAATTTAACTCAGATGACCATTATATCTACTACTGCAGGCAGGAA
>SJYC01099067.1:0-31152 GCA_006408675.1 Madoqua kirkii | reverse complement strand
GGGAAGATCTCCTGGAGAAGGGAAAGGCTACCCACTCCAGTAATCTGGCCTGGAGAATTCCATGGACTATATAGTCCATAGTGTCGTAGAGTTGGACACAACTGAGCAACTTTCACTTGTTTTGAAAATCTGAAAGGGAAACGAAGATTCAACAGGAACGATACACAATGTGTAAAAAAGGGGAGTGAAATGCACACTGTTCTGACTTGTGGTTTATCAAAGTGTATTCTTGTAAAGGGAGGAAATATCAGAAACTGAAAGAGTGAAGTGAGGTCCAACTTCATGTTTCCACACAAAGCTAATTGTCTTAATTGTTGTAAGTGATTTAGAGGGTCTTAATGTTCATTAATGTAAAATAAAAATGAATAACCCCCCCAAGTAATATCCTCCTTGGCTTAATAACATAGAGAATCAATTGTGTGCAACAGTTAACGTGCAGTTTTTAGAAAACTGGCTTCCTTTTTAGAAATGGCATCCAAGACATAGCTGCAAGGCAATTACCATCAATTACTCAATTATTTCTGTTTTAGTAATAGCATAATTCTCGCTGGAAATAGATTACACTGTTGGAGTTTTAAGGTGATAATTAATCATGCATTTCCTACCCACAGTACAAGTTTGGAATATTTGTTAAGGAAGAAAATTCTAGCTTTATTTTTAGTAAACATAGATCAGGAAAAGTTTCTTGGGTCTATAGCCACAACTGGGTTTCTACTACCTTTATCCCAACTGACACAATACAACTGAAGGAGAATTTGAATCTGCCGAGTAGTAGGTTCAGTTCAGTCGCTCAGTCGTGTCAGACTCTTGGCAACACCTAGAATTGTTGCTTTACATTTGGTGATCTCTCTTAGTGGTGAGGCAACACTTAGAATTGTTGCCTTACATTTGGTGATCTCTCTTAGTGGCGATTGAGAGAGGAAGGCCTATAGACTTGTATCTGGAAGAAATTTCTTGGTCCTGACCTATGCGTGTTTATCTGAAGGATGTAGGCACAGAGCACAATTTGCTTCCCATGGGCAGGGTAATGAACCTATAGAATGAGGTAGCACATTTGTTTCCTTTACCAAATATTATGTTATATATTCTTACTTTAGGGTCAGATGAGGAAGTTAGGATGCAAGGGTAATAATATATCATCATACATTATCAGTTCAGTTCAGTCGTTCAGCCGTGTCCGGCTCTTTGCGACCCCATGAATCACAGAACGCCAGGTCTCCCTGTCCATCACCAACTCAGACTCACGTCCATCAAGGCAGTGATGTCATCCCAAAGCTTCACAGTCCCACTCTCACATCCATACATGACTACTGGAAAAACCATAGCCTTGACTAGACGGACCTTAGTCGGCAAAGTAATGTCTCTGCTTCTGAATGTGCTATCTAGGTTGGTTATAACTTTTCTTCCAAGGAGTAAGTGTCTTTTAATTTCATGGCTGCAATCACCATCTGCAGTGATTTTGGAGCCCCCCAAAATAAAGTCTGACACTGTTTCCACTGTTTCCCCATCTATTTCCCATGAAGTGATGGGATCAGATGCTATGATCTTCGTTTTCTGAATATTGAGCTTTAAGCCAACTTTTTCATTCTCCACTTTCACTTTCATCAAGAGGCTTTTTAGTTCCTCCTCACTTTCTGCCATAAGGGTGGTATCATCTGCATACCTAAGGTGATTGATATTTCTCCCAGTAATCTTGATTCCAGCTTGTATTTCTTCCAGTCCAGAGTTTCTCATGATGTACTCTGCATGTAAGTTAAATAAGCAGGGTGACAGTATACAGGCTCGACATACTCCTTTTCCTATTTGGAACCAGTCTGTTGTTCTATGTCCAGTTCTAACTGTTGCTTCCTGACCTGCATATAGGTTTCTCAAGAGGCAGGTCAGGTGGTCTGGTATTCCGATCTCTTTCAGAATTGTCCACAGTTTATTGTGATCCACATTACTTAGGATTAAATATGAAGCTTTTTTAAAGAACAGAGCACTATCCTTGCTTGTTCATCTTCCTACTCCCCATAGATCTGTCCACTCTAGTGTCTATTCCCTTCTGTTCATGTCTGACTCTTTGTGACCCCCTAGACTATAGCCCTGCAGGCTTCTCTGTCCATGGGATTCTCCAGGCAAGAATCTGAAGTGGGTTGTCATGCCCTCCTCCAGGGGAATCTTCCTGACTCAGGGATCAAACCCATGTCTCCTGTGTTGCAGGGGGATCCTTTAACCACTGAGCCACTGGGAAAGTCCACTCTACTGCCTGGTAGAATTTAAAACATCTAAGAGAACTTAGAGTAAATAGCTAAAAACCAAATGGTAGCATCAAAATACACAAAACTCATGCCCATATGCCCGTACTGCATCCATATTTGGACAGATTTCAATGTAGATATGCATATACCTACTGTATTACTAAAGCCCTCTTATGTGTACTACAGCTATATGTGTAACCCACATGTGAACTTACCTTTGTATTTCAAATGAAGTTGACTGAAACCTCATCCAGTGAACAGTGGTAGAGACTCTGCATGTATGTATGTATGCTTGTATGCATGTGTATATATTATATATACATGAATGATTGGGCCCCGATGCTGGTCCTGGTCATCTCTGTGCTAAGACCTTGCTTCTGATCAATCATTTCAGTGTCTGGATTATCCTACACTACCAAGTGTGCTGTCCAGTTCCATGATATGTACATTGAATGCCACATCTTTCTCCCATTTCCACCAAAACTATGGAAATGAAAACATTCCCATGAGGTGTTTGAGTGGATTCAGCCTCAGGTGCTTTATTAAGAATTTGTGAAGATGGAGATGGTTTATATAGTCATAAAATAAGCTCAAATTGAATCCTTGCATTCCTTCTTTACAGATCTTTTCATTATCAACACTAGCTTAATTTCCATTCTCCTCTCCTCCTTTCCTTTTTCTCTCTTCCCAGTATCCTTCCCCTGAGGAATAAACTCTACTCCTCCCCAAATTATTTTCAAGTTTTCTTAAAGTTTTTTTCCAGCTCCCATTCTGAAACTCATGCTCAGGCTGTCAAAGTCAAGACCATGGACCACTTCCTTATGGTCTTAGTTCCCTGAGCCTCTGCAAAGATATGAGAGCAGAGGGACCACATGAACATTCACACCCCCAGTGATATGAACTATACCACAAGGAGTTAGGAGCTTGTTTTTTGGAGTAGATTTAACTCCAGTGCTTTTACCTCTGAAAATAGAAACTTTCAAACATAAATCTGGTTATATTTTCACTCAGTACTTTTAATAAACACTTTCTTTTGTCTGCATATTTTACAGTTTGATCCAAAATCAGTAACTTGGATACAGACATAGTAAGCCATCTGAGAGGTTTATAAGGAGATTGGCAGAGTAATTTCCCAGAGTACACAGCAAATGCCCAGAAAATACTTTCTTTGTCTGGGAATACTGATGAGCAGATCCTTGTCTAATCCTATCCTACACAGAATGGGGAAAATGTTTCCTTTTGACTGGAGAAAAAGGTCAGTAAATTGATAACATTCTGGGAGCAGTTTTCATCTTTCCAGTTGGTTAGTTGTATCTTGTCTGTTTGTGTTTGTTTGTTTTAATATAGAGAGAGATTAGATTTTTTTTAAAGGTTTGGTAACTTTAGCTATCAATGGAATTCTAAAATGAAATCTGGTATTTTCTATCAAATGTTGAGAGGCAGTTAAGAGTCCCAGACTAGCAACAAAGAAATAAGTAGCACAAATGCTTAAAATTCAAGACTAGATTTAAAAGTTTTTCTAAAGCTCTGTTAGCGTGATGGGGGTTTCCCAGGTGCCTCAGCTGTGAAGAATGCAGGAGCTGCAGGAGACTCCGTTCAATCCCTGGGTCCTGATGATCCCCTGGAGGAGGAGGGCGTGACAGCCCACTCCAGCATTCTTGCCTGGAGAATCCCATGGACAGAGGAGCCCTGTGGGCTATAGTCCATGGGGTTGCAACGAGTCGGACATGACTGAGCAACTAACACTTTCACTTTCAATAGCCTGATGCTAAGAATCACCTGGATGTTTATTACAATAAATACACAGATTTGTGGTCTGACCCCAGACCTCCCAAATCTAACTTTCAGTGAAAGGGTCCGGGAATTTTGTGTGTTTAATAAGCATTCCAGATGACTTTTATAAGGTAACATTTTAATTCGCTTTAAGAATGAAGGATGCATGAGAGTCTCTTGGGTGTGTCCTCCAAATAAATTATCCCTCAAATCAAGATGTTGAAAGATATCTCCCCATGCCTAAGCAAACCACTATCATTCATGGGGTATGTCGTACCCCTCAGGTGCTTTGCTAGGTAAACCAAGATGTCAGCTGCTATTGAATAAAATTAATATTAGAAAGAGCTTTAGAAAAAAACCACTGGATGCTAGGAAGGAAAATTATCTTCCATATTTTTTTATTTTTCGTGATGTTTATTCTGAAGTATCACTATTTAAATTTAGCATCCCTCCTTTGCAGCCCCCATTACTTGCTAAACTCTTTAAGGGTGGAGATAGTTCTCTAGTCATATTTGTATCTCCAGCCCTAACAAAATGTTTGGTACCTTTGTTACTGAGTAAGCGAATAGTTTAATAAATACTAAAATTGCTGTGTTAGATACTTTTAATGAAAGAAACTGGTGCCCAAGGAGAGATGTTCTTGGCATACATTCATAAATAGCAAGTACATCCCAAGTGAAGGCATTATAAAACTGAGGCTCAGACAGCAAAAAGCAAAGTCATAAGGTAACAGTTTCGTGACAGTGGTTATACACATTTGATTCCATTGCTTAGACAAGTGAAAATCTCCCCAGCTGGGTCTTTACTTCAAATTAACCTTCGTCTCTAGCAGCAGGAGCAATTATTTGGACCTGAATTTAGAGACAGGGAAAGGAAAGAGATTCTTCTTTTACGCCTCATTAGGCTACAGAATAAGTAACACAATACAAATGTCCCTGAAAGGATTAATGATACAGCTCAAGATAGCTACTATTTGTGCTAATTGGAAATACGATCATCATTTCCTCTGATCTTCGGATCTGGGGATGAGCAAGGATCACAGCTGAACAGTAAGTAAAGAGGCAACTGGAGAGAGATGAAATCACCCTGAAGTCAGCTATTACCAGTTCATCCAGCACTGCTTCCCAATTACACACTTTCCTGGAAGCAGGACTTCTGGGTGCAGTTCCAATACTGAGTGGTAAACTGTTGTCCTAAAGACTATGAGTACTTGGGGCGTGTTAATAGAATCTTGCAAGGGGCCATTTGGAGATTTTGAGAACCTAAGCAGCTGTGTAGATTTTGGGGTGAAATTATTCTTGGCTGATGTGTTCCAATTCCTACAAAATACTCTCTGTTTAGCAAAAGAATTAAAAGGAAGAAATGGTTATTTGAGGCAATCTGCTGTATTTCTGATATGTGTAGGAAAACCCTGAACATGATACTATTACTCATAAGGAGCATAATGATGGGAAACATTTTTAGTCATATTGATCAGCTGTCCAATTACTTTCTATCACGTCAACCCATTATAGAATAGTCCTTAAGAGTGTGTCTGAGGGCTGGATTGCCTAGGCTTAAAGTTTAGTTCCTCCACGACTGAAGTATAACTCACAACAAGTAACTTAACATCTCTCTGCCTCAGTAGGACTTCCTGGTGGCTCAGATGGTAAAGAATCTGCCTGCAATGCAGGATACCTGAGTTCAATCCCTGGGTTGGGAAGATACCCTGGAGAAGGCAATGGCACCCCACTCCAGTATTCTTGCCTGGGGAATCCCATTGACAGAGGAGCCTGGTGGGCTACAGTCCACGGGGTCGTGAAGAGTCGGACATGACTGAGCAACTTCACTTTCACTTTTCACTTTCATGCACTAGAGAAGGAAATGGCAACCCACTCCAGTGTTCTTGCCTGGAGAATCCCAGGACAGGAGCCTGGTGGGCCGCTGTCTATGGGGTCGCACAGAGTCAGACATGACGGATGCGACTTAGCAGCAGGAGCAGCATACAAAGTGCTGAGTCATCTGGTCCCTAGAAAACACTTCCTAGAGGTTAACAGTAAGACATTTGTCCTGTTTGTTTAAATTATTTGCTTAATTGTTGTCGATATGAGGTGCTCCACTGGAACGCAACCTGCGAGAAAGCAGGGACTTCTTGCATCATCACCACTGTATCTCCAGAATTAGGGTGGTGTCTAATGGAAAAGATGATCAATAAATACTTTTGAATGAGTGTGTTAAGAAGAACCATATGGAATGTGAATATTCAACCATTACTGAACTACAAAACAGTGGCTTTTTATGTTTCCAGTGCCTAGAGGGAATGCCTTGGACTTGGGGACAGTCAGTTAAGGCTCTCGCTATAACTAAGCCACCTAATAGCTATGTGGCCTTGAGCAGGTTTTTTCATTTTTCTGATTTATGGTTTAGAGATGGTATATACTTACCTTCAATGGTTGTCATTGGGAATAACATAAATCATGTATTGCAAAGCAACCTGCACCCAGTAAACAGTTTTTTGGGGAGGGAAACCAAGTGTTCTAACCTTAACATAGCACCTCAGAATCATCAAAATGCATTTGCAAATTTTATCTCATTTGTTCCCTATAACAATATGAAGTGGTACAGATAAAAGAGAGCCTTATTATGCAAGGATAATTATTCACTACAAGAGAATCCACTTAAAGCTGCAATAAAAATTTCATAGTATTTAAGAGAAAAAGGTTTCAATTGAGACTTTATCTTGAAAAAATGGAGTTAAAGTAGTGAAAATAGTATATTTCTCATAAATAATTTAATTATAATGACAACTAAGGCTAATTATTGAAAATAGCAAGGTTTTTTTTGTTTATTTTTTAAACCTAATCTGCCTGCAATGCAGGATACCTGAGTTCAATCCCTGGGTTGGGAAGGTACCCTGGAGAAGGCAATGGCACCCCACTCCAGTATTCTTGCCTGGGGAATCCCATTGACAGAGGAGCCTGGTGGGCTACAGTCCACGGGGTCGTGAAGAGTCGGACATGACTGAGCAACTTCACTTTCACTTTTCACTTTCATGCACTAGAGAAGGAAATGGCAACCCACTCCAGTGTTCTTGCCTGGAGAATCCCAGGACAGGAGCCTGGTGGGCCGCTGTCTATGGGGTCGCACAGAGTCAGACATGACGGATGCGACTTAGCAGCAGGAGCAGCATACAAAGTGCTGAGTCATCTGGTCCCTAGAAAACACTTCCTAGAGGTTAACAGTAAGACATTTGTCCTGTTTGTTTAAATTATTTGCTTAATTGTTGTCGATATGAGGTGCTCCACTGGAACGCAACCTGCGAGAAAGCAGGGACTTCTTGCATCATCACCACTGTATCTCCAGAATTAGGGTGGTGTCTAATGGAAAAGATGATCAATAAATACTTTTGAATGAGTGTGTTAAGAAGAACCATATGGAATGTGAATATTCAACCATTACTGAACTACAAAACAGTGGCTTTTTATGTTTCCAGTGCCTAGAGGGAATGCCTTGGACTTGGGGACAGTCAGTTAAGGCTCTCGCTATAACTAAGCCACCTAATAGCTATGTGGCCTTGAGCAGGTTTTTTCATTTTTCTGATTTATGGTTTAGAGATGGTATATACTTACCTTCAATGGTTGTCATTGGGAATAACATAAATCATGTATTGCAAAGCAACCTGCACCCAGTAAACAGTTTTTTGGGGAGGGAAACCAAGTGTTCTAACCTTAACATAGCACCTCAGAATCATCAAAATGCATTTGCAAATTTTATCTCATTTGTTCCCTATAACAATATGAAGTGGTACAGATAAAAGAGAGCCTTATTATGCAAGGATAATTATTCACTACAAGAGAATCCACTTAAAGCTGCAATAAAAATTTCATAGTATTTAAGAGAAAAAGGTTTCAATTGAGACTTTATCTTGAAAAAATGGAGTTAAAGTAGTGAAAATAGTATATTTCTCATAAATAATTTAATTATAATGACAACTAAGGCTAATTATTGAAAATAGCAAGGTTTTTTTTGTTTATTTTTTAAACCATGATTCTGGCAAAGCTGTATGAGAACACATGCAAGATCCTTTCATGTTTAATTAACTTTCAAAGCGTTATCAAAAAGAAGGTCACTTTTGAGAAATATTCTTGGATTTATCAGTGTTTTCAAGGACTTTTTCTTATGTTGACGCTGGAATCTTTCTCCTATGCTGACGTGTGATCAGCTTCACCTTTGTTCTCTTCCAGTTTTGAGCGGCCCAACTAGACCGAGGTCCTTACATATCAGTGGCTTTGTGTGTGGTTTGCCCTGTTTTGCAGCACTGGTCTCATTCATCACTTGAAATTCTGAAACTTTTCTGAGATGTGTAGTTTTGCTTGGCAAAGGATTTGCCTTATACTTACAGACTAATGATCAAAGACATTGATTTAATGGTTAGAGATATATATGTATCTTCAGAGAGAAGGCATGTGGAAAACAGACTAACTTAATAAATGATCATAAATGATCAGCACATTAGAGAAAATGTTCATGTTTTGATGGCTTTTGCTTTCCTATGAAGTATCATTATTGTGCAGCTTCAGATAGTAAAATTTAGATAATGAGGAACTTCTGTATTATCACTGTCTTCACTCTATGGATGATTAAAGTGCAGCTTGAAGAAGTTCAGTGACTTTAAGGCAACACAGAAAGTAAATATTCTCCCCTAATCCATGCTCCTTATGCAAAGGAGTGGATAAAATAGGGGTTAAGAGTGAATCTGTTTCCCCTTGTTGTGCTTAGTTGCTCAGTCATGTCTGACTCTTTGTGACCCCATGGAATAGTCTGCCAGGCTCCCCTGTCCATGGAGTTCTCCGGGCAAGAATACTGGAGTGGGTTGCCATTTCCGCCTCCAGGGGATCTTCCCAACTCAGGGACTGAACTCAAGTATCCTGCATTGCAGGTGGATTCTTTACCATCTGAGCCACAAGGGGAGCCCAAGAATACTGGCCTATCCCTTCTCCTGAGGATCTTCCAGACCCTGAAATTGAACTGGAGTCCCAGGGAAGCCCTTGGTTGACTGAAGTTTGGATTATTGTAATAAGAAAGAGTTTCTTTTGAGAGATGTCAGAATTTCTGAGTAGTCTAAAGTTCCAGACTCATGTCTTTTCATCTGCAGTTGCTTTTGGCCTCCCCAGAAAGTGAATGCTAACCCCTTGTCTGAGAATTCCTTCTTGAGAAGATTGAATGGATTAATGAAAAGAGCTTTGAACTGAGAATCAAGACTTATGGAGATCTAAGTTTAGCTGTGATGCTGACGAATTGTTAGAAATCAAGTATAATCTTGGGCAAGAAGCTTTCTCATGTGAACTTTGGTTTCCTAAACTTTGAGATAAAGATCCTGAACTCATTTATCAATAAAGCCCCTTCCGTAGCAGTATTCTACATGTCTGTCTGTCTCCTGCAATCCGCCATAGGCCAGTAGAAGACAAATACTGTTAATATATGTAAGACATTGATACATAGGAGAAATTTGGTAAGAACTAGTTCCTTCTGTCCATCTCCATACACACACAAGATGTAAAGCACATTTGGTTTAGGGCTACCACACTCCCTTCACTGGGAGAATTTAGAGATGCAAGTGGTTAAGAGAAAAATGTAAACAAATTATTAGTTGCAATGGGTTTAGATACCTATTTTTAAGCAATGTGTATTTAAAAGGGGAAACCTTGAGACTGTCATCAGTTGTATATGCATCTACTTGGAAGTCCCTGAAGGAAGCACTAATGTGATTATGTCTAACTCAGCATCCTTTTACTGAACTTGGACTTGGCTCTCCTGTTATTCTCAGAAAGCTTGATGTTTGTATTTCCAAAGACAATGCAGGGGATGAGATATGCTTCTAAAAGATCTTCTTAGTGTTCCACTCTCTTAGTTCTTCCAGACAGGCCTGAGGAATCCCTTATGAGGACTGGATACTAACATTCTTGGCTGATGGTCTTGGCTTCTTCGAGTCTTCCTTTGGCAACTCAGTTTGTATTATTTTTATCTAACCATCCATCCATCCATCCATCCATGTATCATCTATCTGTCTGCTATCTACCTATCCCTATCTATGCCTGTACTTCACACTGATATCAAAATTATTTTCTTGATCTGGACCCGAGTAGAAAGCTCACAACAGGTTTTTGGAGTGAAAAGTAAGCCAATTACTCTAGTCATTTTGTTATCTTTCAGGGTATCTTAATTCAATGTAACGAAACGAGTTCCTACATGTGCTCTTGCCTATGATTTCTTTTGAAGAAATCCAGACAAAATGGTTCCTATTCTCAGAACTCCAGTTTAATTACTCAGAAAATGCAAAGCTGTCCAGGAAGGAATCTAAACCAGGGCAATCTCCAGGTGTGCTCTGGCCCATTTCACCGTCTCTGTCACTGTGGTTCTGCAATTCTAACACTTGCGTAGTAGGGTTCTTTAAGCAGGATTTGGGTTGAAAGGCAGGAGATATGCCTCTGGTCTGACAGTTGAGTGTTTTCAGAAGCTTCTTGTCTTCGAGGTTTGGAATAGTGACCAGTTACAAGTGACCAGTAACCAAAAAGTGGTGAAGAGTAGAAAGCTGTATTAAAGGTTAGAGAAGCAGATAGATCAGAAGAGGTCAAATTGGAATAAGGTGAGATTTAGATACATAAGATCCAGCACCCAGAGCACAGAGTCTGAAACTAGGTTAAATGGGAAGCTGTTTTACTCTAGGAACATCGATAACCATCCTTGCCATTACTACCTTTGTTGCTCACATGATGAAGGAATTCAAACCGACTCCATAATCATGATATAAAAGAATAGATAGTAGCTTCTAAGAGTGGCTATGTTTGTTTGTTTGATTTATGCAGCAAATATCAAATATCACCTGTGACATTTTTATTTTTTACTTTTTTTGCTTTTATTTTTACTTTATTCTACATTACAATACTGTATTGGTTTTGCCATACATTGACATGAATCAGCCACAGGTGTACACGAGCTCCCAATCCTGAAACCCCCTCCCACCTCCCACCCCATATCATCTCTCTGGATCATCCCCATGCTCCAGCTCCAAACATCCTGTATCCTGTATTGAACATAGAGTGGCGCTTCGTTTCTTACATGATAGTATACATGTTTCAATGCCATTCTCCCAAATCATCCCACCCTCTCCCTCTCCCTCAGAGGCCAAAAGTCCGTTCTATACCTCTGTGTCTCTTTTGTTGTCTCACATACAAGGTCATCATTACTTTCTTTCTAAATTCCATATATATATGTGTCAGTATACTGTATTGGTGTTTTTCTTTCTGGCTTACTTCACTCTGTATAATCGGCTCCAGTTTCATCCATCTCATTAGAACTGATTCAAATTTATTCTTTTTAAGGGCTGAGTAATACTCCATTTCCTGTATCCTGTATTGAACATAGAGTGGCGCTTCGTTTCTTACATGATAGTATACATGTTTCAATGCCATTCTCCCAAATCATCCCACCCTCTCCCTCTCCCTCAGAGGCCAAAAGTCCGTTCTATACCTCTGTGTCTCTTTTGTTGTCTCACATACAAGGTCATCATTACTTTCTTTCTAAATTCCATATATATATGTGTCAGTATACTGTATTGGTGTTTTTCTATCTGGCTTACTTCACTCTGTATAACCGGCTCCAGTTTCATCCATCTCATTAGAACTGATTCAAATTTATTCTTTTTAAGGGCTGAGTAATACTCCATTGTGTATATGTACCACCGGTTTCTTATCCACTCATCTGCTGATGGACATCTAGGTTGTTTCCATGTCCTGGCAACTATAAACAATGCTGCAATGAACATTGGAATACATGTGTCTCTTTCAATTCTGGTTTCCTCAGTGTGTATGCCCAGCAGTGGGATTGCTGGGTCATAAGGCAGTTCTATTTGTAATTTTTTAAAGAATCTCCACACTGTTTTCCATAATGGCTGTACTAGTTTGCATTTCCACCAACAGTGTAAGAGGGTTCTCTTTTCTCCACACCCTCTCCAGCATTTATTGCTTGTAGACTTTTGGATCGCAGCCGTTCTGACTGGTGTGAAATGGTAGCTCGTTGTGGTCTTGATTTGCATTTCTCTGATAATGAGTGATGTTGAGCATCTTTTCATGTGTTTGTTAGCCATTCATATGTTGTCATCCAAAGCCAGTCATTTTCCTGTTTGAAATAAACGTATCTTGACACATTCATGGACTTTAGGGTAAATCATTGTTTTACTGCATTCAGTGCAAGAGTTCAGAGAGCAAAAATGGTGCTTCCTTCTCCTTTGAATGCTTTGGTCCCTGGCATAGACCCATAGGCCCTGGCAGATTCTCTTGTACACACTTTTTCGTCATTTTCAAACTGAGGTGATTAGGTTCAGATTGTTAAGAGCAAATCAGGTCAAGCCATTTCTGTTATGAAACACTGTTGTTTGCCTTAAGCTATCACTTTCCCTGAGTTGGAAACTTCAAACTTTACTTGATCAATAATGACTTTTTGGAAAGCCATTAGTCCAGAACCCTGTAGAGCCACGTTCAGGGCTGCTGGGCACTGCACATCTGTCACTTCTTTTTGACAGTCTGCAAGATGCGACTGCAGCATCTGTACAGAGTGGATTAGTAACTCTGTCCTGCTTTGTGTGAGAATTCCCAAGGTAGAAAGAGGGGAGGCTGCTCAACACAGAGTCTCTACTTGCTTAGCATGCAGGCTGGAATTAAACACCCCATTTGAAAACCAAGACACACAAGGAAGGAAATGGAACAAATCCCTTGCTTTAATTGCATTGCAAATAGGACTGAGTGAGGTTTAAAAGTAGGAGTCTGCCTGGATTGTTCTGAATAGGAATGGTTTATTGCTTGCAGGAGAGGCCTTGGGTTATTTTGGTGTTTGAAACTAGGTAGAAACAACAAGTGTATCAGCTAATGTATACTTACATTTCAACCATTCATTTGCCAAATACCTATTTGACACCCACTATGTACTACAGATGAAGCAGAGAATAAAAGAAACCCCCTATCCTCATGGAGCTTATATTGTGGTGGAAATGAACAAATAAACATATCACATAATGTCAGCAATGAATAATAGCAGCTCAGAGTGATGCTGATATGTTGTCGTTGTTGTTCAGTTTCTAAGTCATGTCCCACTCTCTCTGACCCCATGGACTGCAGCATGCCAGGCTTCCCTGGCTTTCACTGTCTCCCGGAGTTTGTTAAAATGTATGTCCATTGAGTCAGTAATGCCATTTAATCATACAATTCTCTGCTGCCTACTTCTCTTCTTGCCTTCAATCTATCCCAGCATTGGGGTGTTTTCCAGTGAGTTGACTCTTTACGTTAGGTGGCCAAAGTATTGTCTGGTACCAGATATTTTGATGACAGTGACAAATACTGGTCAGGAATGGCTTTTCTGAGGAAGTGCCTTTGGGGCAGAGACAGGAATGGAATGGGGTAGGGGACCATGCAGATATATAAGGAAGAGGTTTCAGCAGCAAAAAGAACTTTCAGAGGCTCTGAGATGGGAATAATCTTGGCACTTAAGGGACAACAAGAAGATTGGTGAGACTGCATAAAATTTAGTGGGAGAGGATGATGGGGGGATAGAATAAGGAAGCAGACATGAGCACACAGTTCAGGAGAAGCATGTTTACTGGGTTAAGATTTTAGGTTTCTAAGTGTGACTAAGAAGGCAATGCTGCTGCTGCTAAGTTGCTTCAGTCGTGTCCGACTCTGTGCGACCCCGTAGACGGCAACCCACCAGGATCCACAGCCTCTGGAATTCTCCAGGCAAGAACACTGGAGTGGGTTGCCATTTCCTTCTCCAATGCATGAAAGTGAGCAGTGAAAGTGGAGTCACTGAGTCGTGTCCGACTCTTAGCGACCCCAGGGACTGCAGCTGACCAGACTCCTCTGTCCATGGGATTCTGCAGGCAAGAGTACTGGAGTGGGGTGACAGTGCCTTCTCTGAAGAAGGCAATAGAGAACATAAAAAGAGGGAAATGCAATCTGATTTACATGTTTAAAGATCATACCATGTGGCAGGCAGAATAATGTTTCCTTACATAGAAAAAAAAAGGTAAGTTAACATTGCAGATGGGGTTAAAGTTGCTGATCAGCAGATCTTAAAATAAGAAGATCATCCTGTTTTATTTTTTTCTTTGTTCTCAATGGTCCTTAAAGATGGAAGAAGACAGTAGACAGGGTCAGAGTGGGGAGATGTGAGAAAGACGCAATCCATCAATCCTGGCTTTGAAAATGAGGAATTGAGGTCACAAGCCCCTGAGTAAGAGCAGCCTGTGAAAATTGGAAAGAAGAAAGTGCATTCTTCACTCGTGCCCCCAAAAGGAAATGCAGCTATCCCACACCTTGATTTTAGCCCAGCGAGACTTATGTTAGATTTCCGACTTACAGAAGAATAACAAGATACATCTGCATTTTTCAAATCACTATGTTTGTGGTAATTTGTCATAGTAATGATAGAATATCAATACACTCTTACTTCTCTCTATGGGGTAACGAACTGTACAATCTAAGTGTGGAAATTACGAATCCAATTAGGTTGCTATTGTGATTTTGTAATCTAGGGAAAACAACAGCATAGATTAGAATGATGATGGTGGAGCTGGTGGAAAGTGATCAGATTTGGAATATATTTCCAAAGGGGCAGACCTTGTCTTGAATTATTCCCATAATTTTGGTCTGAGTCATTGAGTCTGAACAACTGGTTGATAGTGGTGCCATTTACTGACATCGAGAAGACCAGGGGAGACATGATTTAGGGGAGAAAAACAAGGGTTCTATTTTAGAGATTTAGTCTGAGATCCCTTTCAGATATCTGAATGGAACTGTTGATTAAGCAACTAGATAAGCCAATCTGAAGCTCAGGAGACATGTCAGGGCTAGAAATGCAAATTTGGGATGGCAAAGCTGCAAAATAGAAAAGATTTTTGGCTTAGGTATTATGTTGCCACCGAATCAACCCCAACTGCTTGTTACTTGAGATGTTATGTGACGAGAAAGAATGGTTCTATTTTAGTTTTTCTTGTTTGTTTTTTAATAAAATTTTCTTTATTTATTTTTGGCTACACTGGGTCTTCATTGCTACATGTAGGCTTTTTCTTTTTGCGGCTAGTGGAGACTATTCTCTCCAGCTGCAATGTGTGAGCTTCTCATTGTGGTGGCTTCTCTTGATGCAGAACAAAGGCTCTGGGAACACAGCCTTCAGTAGTTGTGATGCAGACTCAGTTCCCCGTGGCATGTGGAATCTTCACAGACCAGGGGTCAAACCCATGTCCCCCTGAGTGGGCAGGTTGCTCCCTAACCACTGAAATACCAGAGATGTCCTGTTTTGTTGAGACCACTGCTATTTGGGACCCTGTAGTAATTGAACTGAACTGATATCCTAGTTAAACTTCCAAACTCTTTCATCATTTCATATCCAACATAATGTGAACTACTCAAATTGCCCAATTAATTCCAGAGAACAGGGGAATCTAGCTTATTTTGTCACAGGCTAGGGTAGATAGCCATACATCTTTCCTGATTATATGCTCTTGTCTATATTTGCTGGGGTGACCTGGGTGACCAAGATTACTGCAGTTTCAGTAGAGTGGTAAGTGTTGCCTTTATCTGCACAGGTGAAAATGGCTCATCACAATGTTGGCATTTGGAGCACCAGAAAAGGAGGACATCAAGGCTGTATATTGTCACCCTGCTTATTTAACTTATATGCAGAGTACATCATGAGATACGCTGGGCTGGAAGAAACACAAGCTGGAATCAAGATTACTGGGAGAAATATCAATCACCTCAGATATGCAGATGACACCACCCTTATGGCAGAAAGTGAAGAGGAACTAAAAAGCTTCTTGATGAAAGTGAAAGAGGAGAGTGAAAAAGTTGGCTTAAAGCTAAACATTCAGAAAACTAAGATCATGGCATTTGCTCCCATCACTTCATGGGAAATAGATGGGGAAACAGTGTCAGACTTTTATTTTGGGGGGCTCCAAAATCAGTGCAGATGGTGATTGCAGCCATGAAATTAAAAGACGCTTCCTCCTTGGAAGAAAAGTTATGACCAACCTAGATAGCATATTGAAAAGCAGAGATATTACTTTGACAACAAAGGTCCGTCTAGTCAAGGCTATGGTTTTTCCAGTGGTCATGGATGGATGTGAGAGTTGGACTGTGAAGAAGGCTTTACTGGGAGAAATATCAATCACCTCAGATATGCAGATGACACCACCCTTATGGCAGAAAGTGAAGAGGAACTAAAAAGCTTCTTGATGAAAGTGAAAGAGGAGAGTGAAAAAGTTGGCTTAAAGCTAAACATTCAGAAAACTAAGATCATGGCATTTGCTCCCATCACTTCATGGGAAATAGATGGGGAAACAGTGTCAGACTTTTATTTTGGGGGGCTCCAAAATCAGTGCAGATGGTGATTGCAGCCATGAAATTAAAAGACGCTTCCTCCTTGGAAGAAAAGTTATGACCAACCTAGATAGCATATTGAAAAGCAGAGATATTACTTTGACAACAAAGGTCCGTCTAGTCAAGGCTATGGTTTTTCCAGTGGTCATGGATGGATGTGAGAGTTGGACTGTGAAGAAGGCTGAGCACCAAAGAATTGATGGTTTTGAACTGTGGTGTTGGAAAAGACTCTTGAGAGTCCTTTGGACTGCAAGGAGACCCAACCAGTCTATTCTGAAGATCGGCCCTGGGATTTCTTTGGAAGGAATGATGCTAAAGCTGAAACAGCAGTACTTTGGCCACCTCACGCGAAGAGTTGACTCATTGGAAAAGACCCTGATGCTGGGACGGGTTAGGGGCAGCAGGAGGAGGGGACGACAGAGGATGAGATGGCTTGATGACATCACGGACTCGATGGATGCGAGTCTGAGTGAATTCTGGGAGTTGGTGATGGACAGGGAGGCCTGGCGTGGTGCAATTCATGGGGTCGCAGAGAGTCGGACATGACTAAGTGACTGAATGAACTGAAGTGAACTGAAGAAGAGATGGGAGGATGTACCACTTCCTTTTTAGGACTTGTGCACACCTCTTCCATTCACATCCAACTTCTCAGAAATGAATATGTGGTCTTATTGATCTGTAAGGAGAAGTCTAGTCTGGATGACCATGTGTGCAGCTGAGATTTGGGAATTTTGTTGCCAAAAGAGGAAAGAGGTTGTAGAAGTTGGGAGACAATAATGATTCTGACCCCAGACTGTTTCTCTGACCATTCTAACACTTTAGTGCATCCTTTTTCCTGCTCTGAGAACACATATACCCTTCCCCTCCCACCACCAGCTCCAGACCCAGGACCTGCAGGTGAAGCATAGTCTTTTCCACCATCGCTTGGTGCGCTGCTCCTGGCCTAGTGAACTGTAACCTAAAAGGCCACTTATTTGACCCCTCGATGTAAAATAGCAAATTGGAAGCTGTATAGCCGCAATTAAACAACCCCCTCCAAATCTCCCATTTAGAAAAAGGAATGATACAATAATCACGTTATGCATTCATGCATGCTAAGATGCTTCAGTCGTGTTGGACTGAAGCTTTTGTGACCCCATGGACTGTAGCCCACCAGGCTCCTCTGTTCATGGGATTCTCCAGGCAAGAATACTGGAGTGGGTTGCCATTCCCTTCTCCAGGGGATCTTCCTGACCCCAGATTAAACCTGTATTCCTTATTTCTCCATCACTGGCAGGCAGGTTCTTTACCACTAATGCCACGTGGGAAGCCCAATCACTTTGTCAGTTCAGTTCAGTTGAGTTGCTCAGTCGTGTTTGACTCTTTATGACCCCATGGACACCAGGCTTTCCTGTCCATCACCAACTCCTGGAGCTTGCTAAAACTCATGTGTGTTGAATCAGTGATGCCATCCAACCATCTCATCCTATTGTCCCCTTCTGCCTTAAATCTTTTCCGGCATCAGGGTCTTTTCTACTGAGTCAGTTCTTCACATCAGGTGGCCAGTGTATTGGAGCTTTAGCTTCAGCATCAGTCCTTCCAATGACTGTTCAGAACTGAGTTCCTTTAGGAGGGACTCGTTGGATCTCCTTGCAGCCCAAGGGACTCTCAAGAATCTTCTCCAACACCACAATTCAAAAGCATCACTTCTTCAGTGGTCAGCTCTTTTTAAAATTTTTTATTTATTTTAATTGAAGCTAATTACTTTAAAATATTATGGTGCTTTGTGCCATACATTCACATGAATCAGCCATGGGTGTACATGTCTTCCCCATCCTGAACTCCCCTCCCACCTCCCTCCCCATCCCATCCCTCAGGGTCATCCCACTGCACCAGCCCTGAGCACCCTGTCTCATGCATCAAACCTAGACTGGCAATCTGTTTCACATATGATAATATACATGTTTCAATGCTATTCTCTCAAGTCATCCCACCCTCACCCTCTCCCACAGAGTCCAAAACATCTGTTCTTTACATCTGTGTCTCTTTTGCTGTCTTGCATATAGGGTCATCATTACCATCTTTCTAAATTCCATATATATATGTTAGTATACTATATTGGTGTTTTTCTTTCTGACTTACTTCGCTCTATATAATAGGCTCCAGTTTCATCCATCTCATTAGAACTGATTCAAATTTATTCTTTTTAATGGCTGAGTAGTATTCCATTATATATATGTACCACAGCTTTCTTATCCATTCATCTACTGATGGACATCTAGGTTGCTTCCATGTCCTGGCTATTGTAAACAGGGCTGCAATGAACACTGAGGTACACATGTCTCTTTCAATTCTGGTTTCCTTGGTGTGTATGCCCAGCAGTGGGATTGCTGGGTCATTTGGCAGTTCTATTTTGAGTTTCTTAAGGAATCTCCACACTGTTCTCCATAGTGGCTGTACTAGTTTCCCACCAACAGTGTAAGAGGGTTCCTTTTTTTCTGCACCCTCTCCAGCATTTATTATTTGTAGACTTTTTGATAGCAGCCATTTTGACCAGTATGAGATGGTACCTCATTGTGGTTTTGATTTTCATTTCTTTGATCATGAGTGATGTTGAGCATCTTTTCATGTGTTTGTTAGCCATCTATATGTCTTTGGAGAAATGTCTGTTTAGTTCTTTGGCCTATTTTTTGATTAGGTCACTTATTTTTCTGGAATTGAGCTGCAGGAGTTGCTTGTATATTTTTGAGATTAATTCTATGTCAGTTGCTTCATTTGCTATTATTTTCTCCCATTCTGAAGGCTGTCTTTTCACCTTACTTATAGTTTCCTTCATTGTGCAAAAGCTTTTAAGTCTAATTAGGTCTCATTTGTTTATTTTTGCTTTTATTTCCAATATTCTGGGAGGTGAGTCATAGAGGGTCCTGCTATGATTTACATCAGAGAGTATTTTGCCTATGTTTTCCTCTAAGAGTTTTATATCTTCTGATCTTACATTTAGATCTTTAATCCATTTTGAGTTTATTTTTGTGTATGGTGTTAGAAAGTGTTCTAATTTCATTACTTTACAAGTGGTTGACCACTTTTCCCAGCACCACTTGTCAAAGAGATTGTCTTTTCTCCATTGTGTATTCTTGCCTCCTTTGTCAAAGATAAGGTGTCCATAGGTGTGTGGATTTATCTCTGGGCTTTCTATTTTGTTCCATTAATCTATATTTTTGTCTTTGTACCAGTACCATACTGTCTTGATGGCTGGCTTTGGAGTATAGCCTGAAGTCAGGCAGGTTGATTCCTCCAGTTCCATTCTTCTTTCTCAAGATTGCTTTGGCTATTCAAGGTTTTTTGTATTTCCATACACACTGTGAAATTATTTGTTCTAGTTCTGTGAAAAATACCATTGGTAGCTTGATAGGGATTGCATTTATCTATAGATTGCTTTGGCTATTATACTATTTTCACTATATTGATTCTCCCAACCCATGAACATGGTATATTTCTCCATCTATTTGTGTCATTTTTTATTTCTTTCATCCGTGTTTTATAGTTTTCTATATATAGGTCTTTCATTTCTTCACATCCATACATGACTACTGGAAAAACAATAGCTTTGACTAGATGGATCTTTGTCAGCAAAGTAATGTCTCTGCTTTTTAATATGCTGTTATGTTGATCATAGCTTTTCTTCCAAGGAGCAAGTGTCTTTTAGTTTCATGGCTGCAGTCACCATCTGAAGTGATTTTGGAGCCCCCAAAAATAAAGTCTGTCACTGTTTCCATTGTTTACCCATCTATTTCCCATGAAGTGATGGGACCGGATGCCATGATCTTCATTTTCTGAATGTTGAGCTTTAAGCCAACTTTTTCACTCTCCTCTTTCACTTTCATCAAGAGGCTCTTTAGTTCTTCTTTACTTTCAGCTATAAGGGTCATATCATCTGTGTATCTGAGCTTATTGATATTTCTCCTAGCAACCTTGATTCCAGCTTGTGCTTCATCTTGTCTGGCATTTCTCATGATGTACTCTGCATATAAGTTAAATAAGCAGGGTGACAATATACAGCTTTGATGTACTTTTTTCCCAATTTGGAACCAGTCTATTGTTTCATGCCCAGTTCTAACTGTTGCTTCTTGACCTGCATACAGATTTCTCAGGAGGCAAGCAAGGTGGTCTGGCATTCCTATCTCTTGAAGAATTTTCCATAGTTTGTTGTGATCCACACAGTCAAAGGCTTTGGCATAGTCAATAAAGCAGAAGTAGATGTGTTTTTTACGAACTCTCTTGCTTTCTCAATGATCCAGTTTCGATCATCCAATTTCTCGATGATCCAATAACTTTATAACACTTATCAAATACTGCTGTGAAGGAATACCAGAGACTCCTGTATCAATTTGCCTGAGCTACCATAGCCAAATACAAGAGCAATTAATTTTGTCACAGTTCTGGAGGCTGGATGTCCAAGTTCAAGGTGTCAGTAGGTTTGGTTTCTTCTGAAGCCTCTCTCCTTGGTTTGTGCATGACTGTCTTCTTGCTGTGTTCTTTCCTCATGCATGTGCCTCCCTGGTGTCACTTGGTGTGTCCAAATTTCCTCTTCTTATAAGGGTACTGGTCAGATTGAATTAGAGCTCACCCTATGGGCCTCGTTTTCTGTGAGGCTTCTAATCACCTTTTTAATAGCTGTAACTCCAAATAGAGGCACATTCTGAGGTCCTGGGAGTTCAGACTTCAACATGTAAACTTTGTGGGGACACAATTCAGTGTGTAATTCCTTTCCTCATAAGTGAAGTTAACTTCTTCTTTAGTTCATCTAGAAGACCTGGTTCTGTCTCAGGGCAAACTTTCTGGACTAATGTCGTAGTCTCCCCCAGGGCCCAGATTAGAGTGAGGTGAGGGAGGAGGGGGAGCACTTGTCTCAGACACAAAATATGAGGAAGGTATAAAAGTTACAGTAATCAAGATAAAAATGTTTTAATAAAATTTTGAACACATAAAAGTAACATAAAAATACATGATAAACAAACTATCAATTTTTAATAAAGATAAGGTCAATATTACTGAATTTTCTTTTTGCTTCAGGCTCCTATATTGCTTCCTACAGCACTGTTAACTGATCCTGTCATTAAAAATTTTGATATTTTATTCATCAAGGATCTTTTTTGCACTAATTTTGATTTTCCAAATCATTTTCATTAAAATATTATTTATCTTGGTTACTCACTTTTTTTTTTTGCAGCATCTTAAATATTTTATACTTGAGGTCAGTGTTTCACTCTCATCCTTCTCCCACCTCCCCCAATCCTTTGCTTTTTCTTCAGGGAATTTTACCTTGTTCATTGTCCTTCTTCACTGCATTCAGAGTGGGCACTGATGAGATAGATTCTCTTTCTTTGCAGCTAAACCACCTTCTGGTGGTGCAGGTTCAAAGATCTAAAAGTGTTTTAGTGTAGAACAACCTAAGGTTTGGCCAGCCATGTTGTCCATCATTTGGTAGCATAATTCCCTCAAAAATCTTGTCAAATTTCAGTTCTATTTTCTTTCGGTCCTATAAGGTAGTAGCCAGTAGTCTCATGTAAAAGTTTTAAACATGAAAAGTTTAGTCTTTTATTTTCTGTCCCCTGTGCTCTGTTTACCTCCACACTGGTCTTTTTCTGAAAGGTATCCAAAGCCATCAGAAAACAGACTTGGGTAGGAAGGAAATATTCTTAGTCAAGTTTGTGCCATAGTGTCTCCTCCTGTCACCTGGCAGAGGGCACTTACTGGGAAGTACTTGAAAAAATCTTGGGTTATGTGAAAAGACTCTGATGCTGGGAGGGATTGGGGGCAGGAGGAGAAGGGGACGACTGAGGATGAGATGGCTGGATGGCATCACGGACTCGATGGACGTGAGTCTGAGTGAACTCCAAGAGATGGTAATGAACAGGGAGGCCTGGCGTGCTGCGATTCATGGGGTCGCAAAGAGTCAGACACAGCTGAGCGCCTGAACTGAAGTGAACTGATGTGCTTATCTCCTGCTAAGGCTGCTTCTTTAGAATCACCAGAGTAGCGGTGCTATTGCCTTTACAACCCTGTGAGGCTCCACATATCTGGACCCTGCCCCAAGCCAATAAGAAAGGAAAAAAAAAATTAAAAAAGTGTCTTCCTAAACAGAGCTGAATTCCCTTCTGTCTCTACTTTCAAGTAGGCTGACTCATTCTAGAGCTCAGCTTACTCTTGTAGGGCTTTGTTGAAAATGGCAAGAAGTAGACAACATACAGAAATATTTGAAAAAGTTAAACACTTCTCTATGGTAGGCTCAGTTAGCATGGGTTTTGATTTCCAGGTTCTCACAGGAGACATTGGATAGGCAGAAAAGTGGCTTCCAATGATGCCCATGTCCTAATCCCCAGAACCTTGAATATATTGCCTCATGTGGCAAAGAGGAATTAAGGTAGCAGATAGAATTAAGGTCAATAATTAGCTAATCTTAAGAGAGGAAGTTCATCCTGGACCACAAGAGCTCTTAAATATAGATGAAAGTGGCAAGAGGAGGGTCAGAGTGATTTGATGTAAGAAGGGCTTGACCTGCTGATCCTGGCTTCAAAAATGGAGGAAGGGACTGTGAGCCAAGGCATGCAAGCAGCCTCTAGAAACTGGAAAAGGGAGTCCCTCCCAGAGTTTAGAGACCAAAACACAACCATGCCCATCCCTTGATTTTAGCCCAGCAAGTCCCATTTCAGATTGCTGACCTCCAGAACTGTGTAATAATAAATTTGTGTTGGTTTAGGCCATTAAATATGTGATGATTTTTGTAGAGCAGCCATAGGAAAATGAAGCATTTTTTAAATGTATATAAAATTTTTATTGGAATATAATTGCTTCACAATTTTGTTTCTGCTGCACCATAACGTAAACCAGCCTATATATACATATATCCCTTTCCTCTTGACCTTCCCTCCCTATCCCCTATCAATTAAGCTTTTTAAAAAAATGTTTTAGGTTTCTAGCCTCAATTTTTTGTACTCTCGCTACCCACTGCTTAACCATTGTTGTTTTTCAATCACTAAGTCGTGTCCGACTCTGCGACCCAGTGGACTTCAGCATGCCAGGTTTCTCTGTCCTTCACTATCTCCTGGAGTTCCCTCAGATTTATGTCCATTGAGTCTGTGATGCCATTCAACCATCTCATCCTCTATCACCACCTTTTTTTCCTGCCCTCAATCTTTCCTAGCGTCAGGGTCTTTTCCAGTGAGTCAGTCCTTCATATCAGGTGGCCAAAGTATTGGAGCTTCAGCTTCAGCATCAGTCCTTCCAATGAATATTCAAGATGGAGTCCCTTTAGGTTTGACTGGTTTGATCTCCTTGCTGCCCAAGGGACTCTCAAGAGTCTTCTCCAACACCACAATTCAAAAGCATCCATTCTTTGGCACTCAGCCTTCTTTATGGTTCAACTCTCACATTAAGTGAATGTAATATGTATTCAACTGTGTTACATCATTATCCTATTCCTAGGTACCAAATACTGTATTCATAAGTACATTATGTCATAGCTTGGACAAGACCTAAAAAAACTGTGACTTAAACAAGATAGAGCTTGTTTCTGTTTTACCTAGGTTGCATGAGAAGCATATCAGAGCTGTTATGGCTGCTCCATGGATTAGTAATGCAGAGTTTTCCCTTGTTCCTCTGCTATTCCCAGGCATTGTTTCCATTCACGTGGATGGAGGAGAGTCATCATCAAATTTTAGTTCCTGAGATGAAGAAACACAAAGTAAAGAACACACACCTTTTCTTTAGGGCCACAACTTGGAAGTTGCATGCATCATAACATTCATGTGCTATTGGTCTGAAATTAGTCACATGACATATAAGTGCATGTAAGTGCAAGGGAGGACAGCAAAAGCAGTCTTTACTTCGGCAGCCATGTGTCCAGATAACACTTGAGGACTCTATTATTAATTCTAAAGAAAACAGAGATAGTGAAATTATTACTTCCTTCTATGCATAAAGTGGCATCACATTGTACAAAGAAAGGATTGGTTTCAACTTGAATTACAAGTGGTGGGGGGAGGAACTAGCTTTAAAAACTTTTCTCATGGGCACTGGAGCAACAGAAATGCATCCCAGAATCAGCATTACTGCAAAGATAGTGGGAGTATAGCATGTTCAAACCAGATGATAACTTCAAAGCATTGATCTAAACATTCAGATCAAGCAGAAATCATGTAAAGTCTCAGTGAAAAGCTTCTACACCAACAAGTTGGCATCCCACAGCAGACCTTGTGATAGGAGAACAATGTGGAACTCAGAAAGGAGGCTCCAGAGGAGACCAGTCTTTAGTTATTATAAACCTTCTGGGGAGAAGAAACCAGACTAATGCCAGAACCCACTGTGTATCATTTATGATTAAACTGTGAATGGTTTTCATCTTGGAGAATAGATTTAGTCATTCTCAACACATCTTTTTTGAGAAAATATTATGGATATTATCATACATAGATACTTTGAGTAGTTAGATGGCACCTGTTAGAGACCAGATTCAGTTGTTCTGAGAGGAAAAAAAAAACAGGTAGGCAGCTCCTCTCAAGCATTCTGATCAAATATACTACACAGTTAGCTTAACCTTTCCAAATCACTAAACAGCAGTGAAGTGTCCTGGCAATTTAGGTCACTGTGCTTTTTAACTCACAGAAATTCTGACTTTGCGTTAAATATTATTTGTTATTTGCTCATTGTTCTATGAAATATCAACAATTCAAAAACATCTTAATGTCTTAGCACTTAGAACTTTTATCATCTTTGTTGGCCAATTGTATGTTAGCTAATACAGGTGCCCAGAGAGAGTGCCCAGTGAATTTTCATAGTAAATGGTTAGTTATGGACAGAGTCACACCAGGAGTTTCAGTCTTCTGACTCTTGTTGAAAGAAAGGATCAGTCACTCAGTATGGAACTCTTTGTGACCCCATGGACTGTAGCCCACCAGGCTCCTCTGCCCATGGGATTCTCTGTCCATGGGATTCTCCAGGCAAGTGGGTTGCCATTCCCTTATCCAAGGAATCTTCCCAACTCAGGGATCAAACCCAATTCTTCTGCGTTGCAGGCAGATTCTTTACCATCTGAGCCACTAAGACTGACTGTAACTCCACTGTGATATTCTTTATGTTATGCTTGCTTTTCTAGTTGGTCCTTCCCTCTTCTTTCTAAATTTTTTAATCACCCAGGTAATACATGTGTTTATTATTTTTAAAAACATTACAATATAGATAAAATTCATGCATTAATAATTTTAGTTATTTACTCTTGTCTTCAGATATAGTCACTCTTATGAATTGAGTATCCATGCCCTTTAATATGTATACACATATGTTTGTGTTTTTCATATAAAACATAGGGTATTGTTTGTCAGTTTTGCTTTATTGCATGGATTAGATCATACTATACTTATCATTCTGCAGTTAGCTCTTATTCAGTCAGCAGTATATTTTTATGATAAATCCATACTGATACACAGTTCCAATTTTTTGCTTTTATTTAATGTATGGTATTCTGCCATCCAAATAGATCATATTTAATATACATTATTTATCTGTTCTCTTTTTGGCCCCATTTCTCTTTTGGTACATATTTTACTTATTTCCAGTATTCATTAATAAAGGTGATTAATTATGCATTTGATATTTAAGATTTTTTAAATTACTCTAAAGCTTCTGAAATGGGATTGCTATTGTTTGAATATTTAAACCCCATCCCCTCCAAATTCATATGTTGAAATTCTAACTCCCAAAGATAATGGTATTAGGAAGGAAGGCCTTTTGGAGATGCTTAGGTCCTGAGGGTGGCACCCTCACAGATGGAATTAAAGTGGTAAAGAATCCACTGCTATTGCCGGAGACTCTGGAAACACCAGTTCAATCCATGGGTCAGGAAGATCCCCTGGAGGAGGAAATGGCAAACCACTCCAGTATTCTTGCCTAGGAAAGTCCATGGACAGAAAACCAGGCAGGCTACAGTCCACAGGATGGCAAAGAATCAGATACAACTGAGCACAAATGTGCACACATGCACACACACCCACCCTTATACAAGAGGCTCAGACAGTTTCCTAGGCCATCCACCAAGTAAGGACATAGGGAGAAATTGCTGGCTCTGAACCAGGAACACGACCGTGCTGGCACCTTGATCTTGAACTTTTCAGCTTACAAATTGTAAAAAGTAAATTTCTCTTGTTTATAAGCTATATTTTGTTATAGAAGACCAAACAGACTGTGATGTTTTGTACAGCAGCCCAAACAGACTAAGACAGAGATAAATAGCCAATTAAAATTGCGGTGCATAGAAGAAGATTATTTGAATTTTCATTACTTGGTTTTACATTAAACATGTTGGGAATCTTAGAATCACAGATCGTTAACGTTAGAAGAAACATCCAAAATCAAGTTTTCCCTCTTCCTATTTTAAATGCAATACTAAGTGTGAAGAATTTAGTGATCCCCACCCCCAAATTGCAGAGAAGGCAATGGCACCCCACTCTAGTACTCTTGCCTGGAAAATTCCATGGATGGAGGAGCCTGGTAGGCTGCAGTCCATGGGGTCACGAAGAGTCAGACACGACTGAGCGACTTCACTTTCACTTTTCACTTTCACTCATTGAAGGAAATGGCAACCCACTCCAGTGTTCTTGCCTGGAGAATCCCAGGGATGGGGGAGCCTGGTGGGCTGCCGTCTATGGGGTCGCAGAGTCGGACATGACTGAAGCGACTTAGCAACCCTCAAATTGACCATTGGTGGTGTGTGCCCTCAATTCATCTCTGTTTTGTGGGCTGTTTTCCTCGCCATGTTCCAGGTTAGAAATCCATGAGTCACCCTTGGCTTTTTCCCTGTGCCTTCCCCTTTTTCAATTTATCATGCCAATTCTGAAAACCCATCAGTATGCTGGATAAGTTCTAGAATTCTGTCTTCCATTATAGTCCACTCAGGACTACCTCTCTGTGATAGCAAAAACCAATTCTACTTTGTCTTGACAGATAAGAATACTCTATGATACTATTATCTTCTCAGATGAATCTTCACAATTACCAGTACAACCCCAGGATCTTTCTCAACATTGTTTTATAAAAAATGAAGTTAGCAACTGTGATGAAACCTATTTTTTATCTTTAATGTGAAGTTTTGGCTGTCTCGAGGCCAGTCACTCATGGTTCCTTGCAGATGATGGTTTATGGTTTATAAATATCACTTAGCTTGTGCCTTTGCTTCATTTTTATTATCCTTTTCTAGCATATACTGCCCCACAAACTTGAATTATTCGAATCCCACCCAACCCCCAGGATCTAGTTCAATCCTCTTCTCTCTTTGCAGCCTGCCTCAACTATTCCGGTCCAAAATGCCCTCTTTTCTCTTCATTCCCATATTACTTACCTTATCCTGGTGTATAAATAACTCATACATCTCACTCTTCTCCAGGATGGTCTGATGATAAAGGCCAGACCTTTGTTTTCCTGTCTCCTATGTAACATCCACTGTACTATAGAGAACCTAGTGGAATCCAGTGACTTATTACATGAGCCAATGACATTGGGTTGAGAAGGCATTAAGTGTAATGTCTTCCATATGGAAATGTGTGCAAAGGACAGATAATAATCTGTCAAAAATTAGTATCGTATCCTGGCAAGTGACTTCGGCATTTTGAAAAATGCACTGTTTAAAATCACTTCCTTTCCTCATAACAAAGTAAAATATGTTCATTGTAGATTTTTTGGAAGGTACACAGGAAAAACAAAAGTAATTTCTAATTCCATCACCTGGAGGTAACTTCTGAGCATATTAAATTCTACTTTTTTTCAAGGTTATGCATCTGTATATTTATTTTTTAGTTTTAAGATAGTCCAGAAAATTCAGCAAATACAGTTTTGATTCTTATTCTTTGCAGTTAATATTAAAGTTGACCCTTGGAGAGCATGGATTTGAGCTGCATGGGTCTACCCATTTATTTTCAATAAATATATACTACAGTACTACATGGTTGGTTGAACCATAGAAATGGTGAGCCAACTGTGAAGTTATACACACATTTTCTTGCACAGAGAGTTGGTGCCCCTAATACTGACATTGTTCAAGGGTCAACTGTATATCATCATCATTTTCTCCACTTAATAGCCAATAATAGTACACTGCATGCGATGGTTCATAATCTCTTCAATCACCTACTAGAACTACTGGGTAGTTCTAGTTTTCACTGTTACAAATGAATGAACTAAGAATTATTGAGCACTCACTACAGGCCAGATACTCTGTTGAGTCTTTTATATTTATTGACACTTAATCCATAACAGCCTTACATGGGAGGCACTTCTATTATACCCTTTTTTTGGATGAGAGGGGCTTCCCTGGTGGCTCAGAGGTTAAAGCGTCTGCCTCCAATGTGGCAGATCTGGGTTCGATCCCTGGGTCAGGAAGATCTCCTGGAGAAGGAAATGGTAACCCACTCCAGTATTCTTGCCTGGAGAATCCCATAGGCTCCAGACCATGGGGTCGCAAAGAGTCAGACACGACTGAGGGACTTCACTTCACTTTGGATGAGAAAACTGATGACTACAGAGGTTAGTTTTCTCATCCAAGATCACAATTATTGATAAAGCCAGAATTTTAACCCAGGTTAGAATGTCTCAAGAACCTGTGCTAACCATTATGAATATAATCATGATAAATCTAATGTAGAATTCTTTGTCTATGACTTTAAAAAAGCATCACTATGACAAAGCTAGTGGTGGTGATGGAATTCTAGTTGAGCTATTTCAAATCCTAATGAAAGTGCTGCACTCAATATGCCAGCAAATTTGGAAAATTCAGCAGTGGCCACAGGACTGGAAAAAGTCAGTTTTTATTCCAATCCCAAAGAAAGGCAATGCCAATGAATGCTCCAACTACTGCACAATGGTGCTGATCTCCCACGCTAGTAAAGTAATGCTCAAAATTCTCCAAGCCAGGCTTCAGCAATACATGAACTTCCAGATGTTCAAGCTGGTTTTAGAAAAGGTAGAGGAACCAGGGATCAAATTGCCAACATCTGCTGGATCATGGGAAAAGCAAGAGAATTCCAGAAAAACATATATTTCTGCTTTATTGACTATGCCAAAGCCTTTGACTGTGTGGATCACAATAAACTGTGGAAAATTCTGAAAGAGATGGGAATACAGAGCACCTGACCTGCCTCCTGAGAAACCTATATGCAGATCAGGAAGCAACAGTTAGAACTGGACATGGAACAACAGACTGGTTCTAAATAGGAAAAGGAGTACATCAAGGCTGTATATTGTCACCCTGCTTATTTAACTTATATGCAGAGTACATCATAAGAAACGCTGGGCTGGAAGAAGTACAAGCTGGAATCAAGATTGCCTGGAGAATTATCAATAACCTCAGATATGTAAATGACACTACCCTTATGGCAGAAAGTGAAGAAGAACTAAAAAGCCTCTTGATGAAAGTGAAAGAGGAAAGTGAAAAAGTTGGCTTAAAGCTCAACATTCAGAAAATGAAGATCATGGCATCTGGTCCCATCACTTCATAGGAAATAGATGGGGAAACAGTGGAAACAGTGTCAGACTTTATTTTGGGGGGCTCCAAAATCACTGCAGATGGTGATCACAACTATGAAATTAAAAGATGCTTACTCTTTGGAAGGAAAATTATGACCAACCTAGATAGCATATTCAAAAGCAGAGACATTACTGTGCCAACAAAGGTTCATCTAGTCAAGGCTATGGTTTTTCCAGTAGTCATGTATGGATGTGAGAGTTGGACCGTGAAGAATGCTGAACGCCAAAGAATTGATGCTTTTGAACTGCGGTGTTGGAGAAGACTCTTAAGAGTCCCTTGGACTGCAAGGAGATCCAGCCAGTCCACTCTAAAAGAGATCAGTCCTGGGTGTTCTTTGGAAAAAGCTGAGTATAAAGCTGAGTCTCCAGTACTTTGGCACCTCATGCAAAGATTTGACTCATTGGAAAAGACTCTGATGCTGGGAGAGATTGGGGGCAGGAAGAGAAGGGGATGACAGAGGATGAGATGGCTGGATGGCATTACTGACTCAATGGACATGAGTTTGAGTGAACTCCGGGAGTTGGTGATGGACAGGGAGGCCTGACATGGTGTAATTCACGGGGTTGCAAAGAGTCGGACATAACTGAGCGACTTAACTGAACTGAACTGAACTGAATGAAAAGTGACAACAGTGGAATTACTGAATCAAAGGATATGAAGAAACTTCCCATTGTCAAATTGCTTTTCAAAAAGATTTTGTACAAATGTATGTACTAAATGTTTATAGTATATAAGCTTGTCCCCTTTCCCTGAGAGAGACTTGAAATCCTTAGTTCTAGGTTGTTTCCATATCCTGGCAATTATAAACAATGCTGCAATGAACATTGGAATACATGTGTCTCTTTCAATTCTAGTTTCCTCGGTGTGTATGCCCAGCAGTGGGATTGCTGGGTCATAAGGCAGTTCTATTTGCAATTTTTAAAGGAATCTCCACACTGTTTTCCATAATGGCTGTACTAGTTTGCATTCCCACCAACATTGTAAGAGGGTTCCCTTTTCTCCACATCCTCTCCAGCGTTTATTGCTTGTAGACTTTTGGATTGCAGCCATTCTGACTGGTGTGAAATGATAGCTCATTGTGGTCTTGATTTGCATTTCTCTGATAATGAGTGATGTTGAGCATCTTTTTATGTGTTTGTTAGCCATCCGTATGTCATCTTTGGAGAAATGCCTATTT
>SJYC01099066.1:0-15682 GCA_006408675.1 Madoqua kirkii | reverse complement strand
TTTTGGATCGCAGCCATTCTGACTGGTGTGAAATGGTACCTCATTGTGGTCTTGATTTGCATTTCTCTGATAATGAGGGATGTTGAGCATCTTTTCATGTGTTTGTTAGCCATCTGTATGTCTTTTTTGGAGAAATGCCTATTTAGTTCTTTGGCCCATTTTTTGATTGGATAGTTTATTTTTCTGGAGTTGAGATGCATAAGTTGCTTGTATATCTTTGAGATTAGTTGTTTGTCAGTTGCTTCATTTGCTATTGTTTTCTCCCATTCAGAAGGCTGTCTTTTCACCTTACTTATAGTTTCCTTTGTTGTGCAGAAGCTTTTAATTTTAATTAGATACCATTTGTTTATTTTTGCTTTTATTTCCAGTATACTGGGAGGTGGATCATAGAGGATCCTGCTGTGATTTATGTCAGAGAGTGTTTTGCCTATGCTCTCCTCTAGGAGTTTTATAGTTTCTGGTCTTATGTTTAGATCTTTAATCCATTTAGAGTTTATTTTTGTGTGTGGTGTTAGAAAGTGATCTAGCTTCATTCTTTTACAAGTGGTTGACCAGTTTTCCCAGCACCACCTGTTAAAGAGACTGTCTTTACTCCATTGTATGTTCTTGCCTCAGTCTGATTTGTCATTTTTTCTTTTACAAGTCATAATTTTTGTCTTCTAAGAAGCATTTGTATAACCCAAGATCACAAATATATGTTATATTTTCTTCTACAAATTTTGTACCTTAGGGCTTTATACTTAAGTCTGCAATCCATTTTGAATTAATTATTTTGTATGATATAAAGGAAAGATCAATGCTTATTACTTTGTACCACATAGCTATCTGGACTTTGCTTTCCCAGTTGAATTTCCTCAACATCTTTGTCATAAATCAATTGATCAAATATGTGTAGTATATTTCTGGACTACCTATTCTGTTTGTTTGATCTCTATGTCTATCTTTCCACCAGTATCAAACTGTTTTGTTTGATGAAGCTTGATTACTGAAACCAGGCAAGTTAAATCCTCCAATGTTGTGTTTTTTTTTTTTAAATTGTTTTGGTTATTCTAGGTATTTTGTATTTCCATATAAATTTTGAGTTCATATGAATTTATATAGAATTTCCGTATATATTTTAACTTACTGACTTCTACAAAAATGCCAACAGAAATTTTGATTAAGATTACATTGAATATGGGGAAGAACTGTCGTGTAATGATACTGAATCTTCCAATCCACAGAATAAAACCACCTACCTTTCTATTCATTTAGGTCTCTATTTCTATTAGCAGTTTTTTAGGTTCAATATCAAGGTTTTGGACTTCTTTATTATACATTCTTACATATTAAATATTTTGAGGTAGCACCCTAAATGTGTTTTTTAAAATCTTTCTTTCTACATAGTTGCTGTGCTTGTGCTTAGTCATTGAGTTGCGGCTTTGCAACCCCGTGGCCTGTAGCCTACCAGACTCCTCCGTCCAGAGACGAATATGTGAGTGGGCTGCCATTTCCTTCTCCAGGGGATCTTTGTCACTAGTGCCACCTGGGAAGCCCCACATAGTTGCCGTAGGTATATAAGAATAAACTTTCTTTTTGACATTAACCTTATACCATTGCTAAATTCATTAATTAATTTTAGTACTCATTTTTGTAGCTTCCCTGGTATTTTCTACATGAACAATCATATTGTCTGCAAATAAGGAGTTCTACTTCTTTCCAGTCTTTCCAATATTGATTTTATTTTCTTGCCTTAGTACAACTACCTCCAGAAAAATTTGAATAGATGTGGTGAGGGTGGGCATTCTTGTCCTGTCCCTAGCTTAGGAGGTAAAACATCCAGTATCTCACCACTAAGGATGATGTTAACTGTTTCTTTGTTTGCTTTTAGATATAGACATTCAGGTTGAAAAATTTCTCTTATAGTCCTACTTTGATGAGAGACTTACCCCAATGTTCATCGCAGCACTGTTTATAATAGCCAGGACATGGAAGCAAACTAGATGTCCATCAGCAGATGAATGGATAAGAAAGCTGTGGTACATATACACAATGGAGTATTACTCAGCCCTTAAAAACAATACATTTGAATCAGTTCTAATGAGGTGGATGAAACTGGAGCCGATCATACAGAGTGAAATAAGCCAGAAAGAAAAATACCAATACAGTATACTAACACATATATATGGAATTTAGAAAGATGGTAATTATAACCCTGTATGCGAGACAGCAAAAGAAACACAGATGTAAAGAACAGACTTTTGGCCTCTGAGGGAGAGGGAGAGGGTGGGATGATTTGGGAGAATGGCATTGAAACATGTATACTATCATTTAAGAAATGAATCGCTAGTCTAGGTTTGATACAGGATACAGGATGCTTGGGGCTGGTGCACTGGGATAACCCAGAGAGATGAAATAGGGAGGGTGATGGGAGGGGAGTTCAGGGTTGGGAACTCATGTACACCTGTGGTGGATTCATGTCAATGTATGGCAAAGTATTGTAATGTAAAAAAATAAAATTAAAAAAAATTATGAATGAGTGTTTAATTTTGTCAAATTCTTCTTCACATCTAATAATTAATATTATATTTTTCTTCTTTAATTTCATTAACATGATAGATCATGTTGATTGATCACATATTAAACTAAACTTGCATTCTTGGGATAAACCCTACTTGGTTATGACACATTTTCTTTTTTATAGATTGTCGGACTCAACCTCATTATTTTGTTAAGGATTTTTGCATCTATATTCATAAGAGATACTGGTCTACAATTTTCTTTTCTTTGCTACATCTTTGTTAGAGTTTGAAACTGAAGGTACATTGACTTCAGAAGATGAGTTAAGCATTGATCCTTCTTCTTCTATTTTTTGAAAAACTTGTGTAATATTAGTGTTACTTTTTTCTTCATTGTTTTATATAATTCACCAGGGAATCTGTGTGCATTAGTTTCTTATTGCCGCTGTAGCAAATAACCACAAACTTAGTGGCTTAAAATAATACAAATCTCACTCTTATGCCTTTCTTACTCACAGTTAAGGACCCCATGATTACATTGGGCCCATCTGGCTATTTAGGATACTCTTTCTACCTTAAGGTCAGCTGATTAGAAACGCTAATCCCTTCTGCTATAAAGTAGACAAATTCCAGAGATTCAGATGTAGACATGTTTGGAAAGCCACTGTTCTGCCTAGTATACTGTTTCAGGCCGGAGTTTTGTGTTTGTGTGTGTGTGTGTGTGTGTGTGTGTGTGTGTGTGTGTGTGATTGGTTTAATGTGGTTTTCAATTTTTTAAATAGACATAGCATTATTCAGTTTTTCTGTTTCTTTTGTCAATTGTGGAGAGTTATATTTTTCAAAAAATTCTTTGTTTCACCTATAGATTTATTGATTTAAATTTGTTTATAGTTCTCTTGTTATTCTTTTCATGTATGTAGGATCTATGGTGATCAATCTTTTTCATTAGTAAATTGGTGAATGTGTTCTTTCTTTTTTGCTTATCTATGAATACTTTGTCCATTGTCTTGAACTTGTCAAAGAACAAGCTTTTTCCCATGTTGATTTTCTTTACTTTCAGCTTGCATTTTATTTCATCAATTTTTGCTCCAACTTTTTTTTTCTTCCTTCTACTAACTTAAGTTTACTTCTTAAGTTGAAACTCTATGGATTATGTTGAGTCTTTCTTTCCAAAAAGACTTTACTACATGTGACAAATGTTGATGTATTGTATTTCTGTTGTTTTTCAAAAAGATCATTGCATCCGTTGGATGGTATGAGTCTTCTGTCTCCTTAAGTAGTTCGTAAAAACTAGAATCTGAAACAAAGATACCTCTGGACTCCAAAGTGATTTTGCAATGGGAGATTCTAACTAGAAAAAGAATGTTAGTCTTAGACCAGAAAGTTTACAGCAGTGGTTATTATTTCCTTGCCCCCAACTCTATAATTATTTCTTTCAAGTATGTTCCAGTTATTGAACCTTAGAGTCCAAGTTGGTTGGAAATCACATCCTGAATACTCTGCTACCCTCTTCTTCTAGCTGGGGAGAATTGTAAGAATCATCTTTACCAGTGTGTCCTGGAGGCCCAGGTCTCCAGCTAGCTGGGACTGACTTTGTTTTTAGTGGTACCTATTTGGACTAGTTCCCTGTGCTAAACAGGATGCACATGGGTTCCTAGAGTAGTCTTGTACTAGGGGATAATGATGCAGAGTAGAATCCATAGGGGGTAGAACTTGCTGAGTAGGTAAGGTATAAAGAAGGAGAAGACAAGTAGGCCAGAAGTTAGCTTCTGGGTTTCACCAGTCTGCACAGTGAGGAGATAAGAGAACAAGTCCTTTCTTCTCTCTGAGTCTGTCCTGCCAAGAGCATGGGTGGTGTGCCCTGCAGAGCAGAGCATGGATATGAGAGCCCCTTATGGGTTATAATATGCTGGGGTGACTGCTGTCTTGCATTGCTCTGTGGTTTAACCACCACACCTCTTGGTTCCTATTTCCCTAGCAGCTCTTCCTTTTTCCTTACCTTCAGGGCCAGCTTCACAAGTGTGTGATCCTTTCAGTTGCACGGGACCCCACACTCAGTGTGGCTTGCATGCAGTTTAATGCTTTGCTGTCACTGCCTGGAAATTCTTAATCATTTTTGTCAAGGGGCCCCATGGTTTCATTTTGCACAGAGCCACCCAAATTCTGTAGCTTATTCTGTTTATCTGGTAAGTCCATTGAAGACAAAGTAGTGATGTGGTGAGTAAAAGAGGCATAGCAAGACTCCAGGAGCAAAGCTCCTCAGTGGTCATAGATACAGCCAGCTGCAATTTGGGGTGGTGTGTCACGTTTCTCTGTCTCACTAAAACAACTTCCAGCAGCACTTCCCCCACCCCTGCACCTCCTTGTAAGGAGAAATTTTGGAAGGCTAAGTCATGTTTTCCCAGATATTCCTCACCATACACCTGCCCCAACAGCTCCCCCAGCACTCATTCACATCCAGCAACCCAAGAATCAGCAGCATCCATATGGTGCATCCTCTATAAATGAAAGCTCTTTTAATTAGTGATGGGGCACCTCAAATAATTTCAGCAGATGCTTCTATTTCATGCAAACAGGCACATGTCTTTGCAATTGGGCAATTTGTTCTAATTATATCATAGCCTGCAGCCCAGCCGGGTATGTCTCTCAGACAGCCTTTCTGAGCGAGAGTACGTGGGTGGGGGAGATCTATTTTGCTCACTCACCCACACATACACACTATGATATCTCCTTTCAATATTTAATGTTTGTTAATTGTAGTTTTGTTTTGTTTTTCACTATTTTGCTTTCCAAGTGCTTTCCACAGTCAGGAAGGGAGGGACAGAAAGGACATAGTTATTTGGCACTAGAGTGGGTGAGGAAAGGAGGCTTGGGGATTTTCCTTCTTTTTATAATTTTCTTAAAAAGCACAAGTCTACTTCAAGGAGGTTACAGAGCATACTATGTGATGCAAAGATTCCTTTCACTCTCCCTGATATCCTGGGATTCTTATGACTGTTTGCTATAATTAAATCCCCCTGAAGAGGGATGGGAGAGCATGTGGTCTCTGAACAGACTGGGTTTGTGTCTGGAGGCATCAGCATGGTCTGTCTAGTTCTTGGCATGTAGTGCAAGAGGGACCTATAGTCTTATTGTGCTTGGGAAGGTATATTGTCTGGCTCCATGAGATGCTGGTTGCATTTGTTCACTTAAAATTTCCAGCTCACCATCTACCTTCTGAGCATACAGAAGGACCATGCTTCTGTCCTTCTTTATCTGGGGCTATATATACTTCATTACATCCTTCTATATGGGACTGTGTAATTGACTTTAGCCAATTAAATATGAGTGGGTATGAACTGTGTTCCTTACAAGTAGAACACTTCAAGAGCCAGACATCCTCAGTGGTCACAGAAGCGCATATCAAGATAAAGCTTCTGTCACCCTGGTTCCCCGAGTCTAATCTCAGCAGAACTCTCCTATGGGCCAAGGACAGTTGTGTTGTATTACATCACTGAGATTTTGAAACATTTTGTTGGTGGAGCAAAACCTGGTTTATCCTAACTAATACAATAGTGACTAAAGATAGCCCAGTTTCACTCTATGGCGAGTTCCCAAGGGGCCCCTAACCTGAGGAAAAGAAGGCTCCTGGAGGAACAAAATGGGGATTGGCAGTGCAAAAACAAGTGAGAGGACTTACTGATGTATACCCATCTTAGAAACACTTCTCTCTTGTGCTGCTACCTAGGAATAGCCAACCATGACGCTCCCAGACTATTCTGGGCGACAAAGAACAGCTAGACTCTGGGGGTACAGATATGATGACTCATTTCATGTTGAGGAGCAGTCTAAATAAAGTGTGGTTAAAGCTTCCCCAGGAAAACCCAGAGTCTCCAGGAAGACCTAACAGCCTGTCTTCCCAGGTCCTATCCTTTGCGCTTTGACCCAACCCTCAAGACAGGCTGTGGCACCTCCAAGGACAGCTGGAGAATGCACCAGATGTCCCCTCCTGGTAGAGGTGTCCTGAGGATGGCCTGGCTTGTTTCCCTTCCCTCTTGGTTGCATAAGTACAGGATTTCTCAGAGAAGTGTCTATGATCTGGCAGACTCATTTGCTTTCTTGGTCATCCTCAGATGACCTCCAGGGCCCAAGGCAAGTTCAAGGTTAAAATTTCCTGCTCCTGCCATACCTCACCTGATGTTGCTCTGGGAACCACCGTTAATGAACCCTTTACTTATAGGAAATGTAATCTGGGCCTCAAAGAACAGATGAACAAGAGACTCTTGAACATTTCTCCATCTGTAAGACAGGGAGCCTTGTGAGTATTCATAATACTACCTGAGTCCAGGTGGTGCTAGTGATAAATAATCTGCCTGCCAATGAACGAGATGCAAGAGATGTGGGTTCAATCCCTGGGTTCAGAAGATCCTCTGAGGAAGGAAATGGCAACCCACCCCAGTATTCTTGCCTGAAAAATTCCGTGGACAGAGGAGCCTGGTAGGCTACAGTCTACAGGGCCACAAAGTGTCCAACATGACTGTGCACAGCATATATGAGAGTGCCTCATGTTTTTAACCAAAGCTGGATACAAACAAAAATGGGAAAAAAAAAAGTGAACTTCTTTTTTTAAACTTCTTCAGCCACGCACTTCAATCTACTTAATTACCAGGATTGTAAAAGTAATGCAATCAAAGTTAGATAAAAGCAAGGAAACACGTTAACTTTTCCTTTCAGTGACACAAAATGTATTTAAAATGGTGTCTCTGTGTAAATAGGCTGGGTCTCACCCCACCCAGAGGACTTCATGTTCTGTCCTCATGGCAGAATGTTGAGAGAACAGGTCCTCTGCAGTACGGGCATCACCCATCAGCATCTGATCTTTTATTTTTTCCAGTCTGAGTTTGACGTACTGAGAACTGTTGTAAAAAAGGATCCCAGAAACCTCCTCAGTCTTGCTTAGAGATAGAGGCTGGATGAGATGACCTCTCAAGGAATCTTACAGCCTGAATGAATAACACATGTGTCTGTTCAGTTGCTAAGTTGTGTTCAACTCTTTGTGGCCTCGTGGATAGGAGCCTGCCAGGCTCCTCTGTCCATGGAATTTTCCGCACAAGAATACTGGATGGGTGGCCATTTCCTTCTCCAGGGAATCTTCCCAACCCAGGGATCAAACCCGTGTTTCTTGCATCTCTTACATTGGCAGGCAGATTCTTTGTCACTAGCACCACCTGGGAAGCCCAAATAATGTATAATTAGGATAAAAAGTGAGAAACTATTGGGATTTGCACGTTCATGCTTCTCTTTCTCCTACCTAACACAGAGCTCAAAGGAGATTTTATTGGACAATAACCCAACTCATCAAAGTTTTTTGGTGTCTTAATAGGGTGGACACACAAAAATGCTAATGGTCTCAGGACAGCATCACCAGGAATTTTATTTTGTACTCAGTCTCTCACTGTTAGGGGAGGAAGAAGACAAATACATTTCAAAACTGTGATTTGGGCTGAGTTAGACTTGTCCAGCTAATGTGAGAGTGCAGATGGGGCAAGCAGTTCTGACCCTTTGGATGAATGGATCTGAATCTGAATATTTGAAAGAAGTGGAAATTTAGTGACAAGGGAACGATGGAGCAGCATCCCTGATACTGAAAAGGAGGGGCCCTGGTAGGGAAGTGGCAGGAGGGGATGCTGGAGAGGGCCAGCAATCAAGCACCAATGACGAATATGCCAGCGAGAGTGGGCGATTTCCCCCTGAAGCAGTGGGAGGCTGGGGAAAGATTTTAAGCAGGGAGGAGGCACAGTCAGATGAAAGATAGCCTCTCTAGCTCCAGATGGAGAATGGCTGCAGGACAGTGACCCTGGAGGAGGCAGTCCTATAGGAAGCTCCTGTACTGGACCAGGGGAGAGGGGGCCAGGCCTGGGGGTGGGGCAGAGGCAGGGAGTCAGGACAGAATCTGAGGATACATGATGAAGGATGAGCACGTTCTTTTGCCTTTACCCTTTCTCAGGGAGGAAGCATGCCCAAGTAGTAAGCCTGCCTGTGTTGAGCTGGATGTATTTGCAGTTCAGTTCAGTAACATCTACACTGGTGGACTTTCAAGGCCTCAACCCATACCCTCTCAGAGCAGTGGGTTACCCTCAGCTGAGAAATGCCTCCCTCTGCCCAGCCCATGTGGCTCTCCCCTGTGCCCTGCAAAGGTGTCTCCCAGCCATGGCTGCTGCGCTGTTCTTACACACTGGGCTTCAGCCTTGCATCACAGCTGCCATTCTGCGGTTCAGAGGATCACCCCTACCAGCTCCAGAATGCCTGGTCAGCTGCCCAGAAGAAGCGTAAAAGGTGGTTTCAAACAAACCAGTCTAAACTTCCAGATAGAAACTGGGTTCCCATCCTGATGGTCCATAACTCCCCCTTGCCCTGAGCCCAGTTCTTTGCTTCAGGGAAATGGAAAGCTCAGCCTCTCTTACAGTGTCATTTGGTACAGTGATTCTAAGCTCTTGTTATTGTTTAGTTGCTAACTCATGTCCAACTCTTTGGTGGTGCCATGGAGAGTAGCACCCCAGGCTCCTCTGTCCATGGGATTATTTACCAGGCAAAGATACTGGAATGTGTACCATTTCCTTTTCCAGGGAATCTTCCTGACCCAGGGATCAAACTCATGTTTCCTGCATTGGCAAGTGGATTCTTTACTCCTGAGCCACTGGGGAAGCCCGCAGAACCTCACAAATCATTGGGTAGGAGTTGAACCTGAGGCTTCTATGTGGCAGGCAAGAATTCTACCACTGAAGCAATGGTAGAATCAATGCTGTGGTGCACTGATATCTTCTTGGGCTTGTTAAAACATGGGTGGCTGGGTCCCACCTCCAGAGAGAAACTCTGATCCAGTAGACCTGGGGTAGGGCCTGAAAATCTGCATTTCCAACAACTTCCCATACTGATGCTGCTGGCTGGGGACCAGATTTTGAGAACCATATTTTCCACTTCACATCTTCGGAGAGCAGTTTTTAGTCATGCCATCTGGGGTGCTCAGCCCTTTAAAATAGAGAAAGCAGAAGAACTGCCCTATTTCAGGTGGTGAATGCAGGATCCAGGCAGATATTCACCCATGTGCTCCTGGCTGGTGGCTCTGGGCAGGCTCTGAGGGCAGCAGGCCTGGCTGGGAGAGTCTGGGAAATCAGTGCACAGTCAAGGCAGACATGAGCTCTTGGATCTCTGGGGCCGTCCTGCAGAGGTGCAGAGCCACTCTGCCTTTCCTGCTTCTCTATCCCCTATTCAGTCTCCTCTCTCCTGATATGTGGGGAAATCAATGCCTGCAAGGTATTAGAAAAGCCATCGAATTGCCCTTACCTGCCACCAGGTGACACCTGATATTGATTGAGCTTATGAAAGTGATTCACAGGTTTGCTGAAGCCTGGAAAAGATCAAATGTTATGAGCCTCATGATCTCATCTTCCTTCTCTGCTCTCAGCTAACACTAGAGGAGGTAATTGGGAAATAATAGACCGAAGGAGCTTTTTCGGTGTGCGCACAAGGAGAACAAAATACAGGAGAATCGTTTCACTGGGAAAGAAGGGATTCTAGTATCATTTGTTTTTATTTAGGGCAGTTTTCTCTTTAAGTGCAACATCCTCTGGACTTGACCAGTATGGAACAATATTTTTAATGGAGCCAGTAAATCAATGAAAAAATTACCATGGATGGAAGCTTTCTATGAACGTGCCAACTGCTGTGTACCAGCCAGGTTGCTTAGAGGTGGGAAGGCTGGTATCTGCCATGGGTCTGTGCTAGGGCTGCCCAGCCACGTGGAGGGCACACCCATTTTTTTGGTAGAAGTACTGGTAATAAGACAAATATGTACTAACTTGTAGCTTCAGGAAATTTCTACATCTCTGTGTCTTTATTTATAATAATAAGTTATAAATGTATTTGGTAGGGTTGCTTTGCAAACTGAAACGATACAAAGCAGCCAGCACTTGGCAGCAAAGGTTGGGTGTTGCTGGCATATTTTTAGGGTTTTAAAAGTAACAGCACCTGACATAGCAGCTGTAGCCAGAGAGCAGGGGGCCCATTTACTGAATGGCATGGCACCATGGTGACCTGCGGTCTCTGTACTGTTCTTTCTTCTTGGACACACTGGAAGATCACAGCTACACCTTCCTCTGCAGTTAGTTTAGAACCACACAGTAGAACTGTGACCAGTGGGATGAGGGTAGAAGTGATGTTATGAGCTGGCTCCTGGCTTGCACTTACAGAAATTTTACAGAATTTTCCCACTTTTCTTTCCTTGCTGCACTGACCTTGAGATCACATATTCTGTGTGCTTTGGCTATAAGATGGACGAGGGCTACCAGACCTGCATTACAATTTATCTGAGGAATAAATAAACCTTTTCATGTTAAGACCCCGAGACTTTGGAGTTTGTTATTGAAGCATTATGTATGCTATACTGACAAACACAAATGCATAGTATGTGTTAAGCAGTAAACTAGACACATGAGTAAGTAATATGGCCTCATTTAATCTTCATGAAAACACTGCAAGGCTGCTATTCCCCCTCACCTCTTGGCTTACTGCCTCAATCCTCCCCTGCAAACATGATTTGTGTTGGTACCTACTATACTACAGCAAGTTGCTGTCACTGAGAAAGAAAAAGTCTTAAAACTGTTGTCTTATCTCAAGTTTCTTTCTTTTTTATTAGTAGAGGATATGTCTGCCTTCATTTAACCATTATGAAGTTCTGTGTTCTTAATCATGCAACTTCCGTAACAGAATCTCTGTTGATAGTTCATGATTGGTGTATCTCATTTCTAGATTGCTCCTTTATCATTTTGCATAATTATTCTTTGTTTCCTATTATGTTGCCATATATAACATTTTGAGTGAAATAACTATTGCATCATTAGCTTTCTTCTGTTTATAATTTGATTAAATGCTGTTATCGGACATTTCCGTTTGAAAATTTAGTTAAATGCTGTTATTTGTTAGGTGCCACTATTATGTTAACTAACATAATAAAATAGTATTCCCAGTTACTTTATATGGTTTTCTATATGGCTTGCATAATCTGGTTTGGAGTTCCAAATGCAATTTATAACTTCTAAGCAGAAACACATTTTCCTCCCTTGCATTTCCTAGTATTACTCCACGGCTGTGTGTTCTTTAGACGACAGGTGCACTTTGGAAGATGGCTGATAGAAGGGAGTCCTTACATGGTGCTCTTCAGCTTGGAACCTGGACAAGTGAAAAGGTGACCCCTGAGAAGCATGCACTGTTGGCACCCCTTGTCATGGCCAGGAGCCAGTGCTATGCTGATATTCGCAGCATAAACTGCCTGGTTCTTGAAAGAGGTACCCTTTACTGTAGAGCTGTGCAATAGCGGAGAAGCACCGTTGCTCTCTGTGCCCAGCAATGATCCTTTGATCTTTAAGCTAATTTTGAGATGATGCCATTATTAATTGTCCTAATACCTTTCAGAGGAAATCTGAGAAAATGCCTTCTTGTAACTAAACACAAATCTTTGGAACATGACAATAATATATTACTTAATATTTACCTCGTATCTGGTCTAACTAAAATGATGTGGATAAAACTCTCACTTTTATTCCCACTGTGTGTGTGTGCTTAGTCACTCAGTTGTGTCTGACTCTTTGTGACCCCATCGACCATAGCCCTCCAGGCTCCTCTGTCCGTGGGGACTCTCTAGGCAAGAATACTGGGGTGGGTTGCCATGCCCTTCTCCAGGGGATCTTCCTACCCCAGGGATCGAACCCAGGTCTCCTGCATTGCAGGTGGATTCGTTACCATCTGAGTCACCAGGGAAGCCCTTATTCCCACTACATAGATAATATTCACTATATAATCAAGAAAAAAATAGTATACATCATGTACTATGTATATGAATTCCAGCTCCATGGAAATAGAAAATGGCTTGAAATTTTTAATTTTGTTCATGCACGAGTGCTTGTGTCCATAGTGCCCATATCTTGCATTTCCCTGTTATTTGTGTTTATTTGTTTATTGTTTATCATCTAAATCCCCCCATATCTCAATAGCCACAACTGAGGTTTTCACAGATTCATATGCAATTTAGGCAATACGAAGAGATCTCTTGTAAGCCCAGTTCCCTCTTGCATTTTACAGAACTATAGGCTCATATCACACTCAAAATACTGACACTGATGCAATCCACAAATTTTACTCAGACTTCCCTGGTTTTACTTGTACTTGTGTGTATGTGTGTGCATATATGTGAATTACATTCAATACAATTTTATCTTTTTTGTGTTGGCTTGTGTACCTACCGCCACAATAGGGATATCAATGGTTTCAATGCCACAGGGACTCCTTCTATAACTACTCATTTCCCATCTATACTCCTCCCTCTACAACCTGTAATCTATCCTCCATTTTTAAGCTTTTGTTATTTCAAAAATGTTATGTAAACAGAGCATACAGTATATAACTGTAAGTATGAGATTGGCTTTTTCCTTAAAGTGACACTTGCGTAACAGAATTAACCATGTTAAAGTGCATGATCCAGGTGGACTTAGTACTATCATCGTGTGCAACCATCACGTCTACCAGATTCAAAACATTCCCATTATTCTAAACGGTAGCTTAAACATATTAGTCTTATTAAGCAGTGCTAGGGAAATTAGCCGTAAGTAGTCTTGTTCAGGCTTCAGAGACAAGAAAGCTGAGCAGGGCTGATCTTGCTTCTGATCTGCCTGGACACTGCCCTGACTATGTGCCTGCTCACGAGGGCACAAGTAAGATGAGTGGCAGTACAGATGAGATGGGAAGCTAGTCGTGGAATTCTTGAGCCCCTGGTCTGGGAATTCTTGAGCTCCCAGAGGAGGTCTGGCTAACCACACCTGGGGCTTAACAAAATCCTATGGCTCTCAAGACAAAACAAACAGAATGGGGAACATGTGTATGCCCGTGGTGGATTCATGTTAATGTGTGGCAGAACCAATACAATATTGTCAATTAAAAAAATTTAATTAAAAAAAAGCAGTGGCATCACTTTTCCAATAAAGGTCCATATAGTAAAAAAAAAAAAGAGAGAGGGATTAATGTGAAACCAGAGCTGCAGTTTGCTCACAAACTAATGATGATATCAGCTAGTGGGCTGGGATTGTAAGTGGGAACCCCCAAAACTTCAATTTAGAAGCCTCACTGAAGGGATGGATGCACTGACCTTTTCCCAGTTGGGACTTTAGATGCTGTTACATCAGAATCCTCAATGGTGTTTGAGTCTGGATGCTGGTTGACCCCAATCAGGTGATGTAAGAAGGCTGGCCTCCAAAGAATTGATGCTTTCAAAATTTGGTGCTAGAGAAGACTCTTGAGAATCCCTTGAACTGCAAGGAAATCAAAGCAGTCAATCCTAAAGGAAATCAACCCTGAATTTTCAATGGGAGGACTAATGATGAAACTGAAGTTCTAATACTTTGGCCACCTGATGCAAACAGTTGATTCACTGGAAAAGACCCTGATGCTGGGAAAGATTGAAGGCAAAAGAAGAAGAGGGAGGCAGAGGGTGAGATGGTTGGGTTGCATCACCAATTCAATGGATGTGAACTTGGACAAATTCCAGGAGGCAGTGAAGTTCAGAGAAGCCTGGCATGCTTCAGTACATGGGGTCACAAAGAGTTGAACATGACTTTGTGATGGAATAACAACAACAGTGACTGATGGTGTTGAGCATCTTTTCATGCACTTAAGTAAGTAAGTAAGTAAGTAAGTAAAGTCACTCAGTCATGTCTGACTCTTTGCAACTCCATGGACTATGGCCCGCCAGACTCCTCTGTCTATGGGATTTTCTAGGCAAGAGTACTGGAGTGGGTTGCCATGTCTTTCAGGGATCTTCCCAACCCAGGGATCGAACCCAGGTTTCCAGCGTTGCAGGCAGATGCTTTGCCATCTGAGCCACCAGGGAAGCATGTACTTCATGTACCTGTTGGTCATCAAGATGGTTAGTACTGTTTTAGAGTGACAAGATGTCTAATTCAAGTCATTTGCACATTTCCTAACTGAGTTGTGTCTTTGTTGTTGAGTTCTTTATATCTATTACTTACTACATAGTTTTTAGATATAGGATTTGAAAATAGCTTCTTCCATTTTTAGGCTGTCTTTTTCACTTTCTTGACATGGTCTTTCGAAGCATAGAATTTTAAATCTTGATGATATACAATATATTTATTGTTCTTTTGTTACTTGTTATTTCGGCATCATATCTAATAATCCATTGCCAAATCCAGGGTTATAAAGGTGTATCCCTAAAGGTGACTACAGCCCTTGGCTGACACCTTCCTGCACATTCAAAGCCAGCAGCGTAGCAACTCTCTCCTCTCTGGCCTCTACTTCTGCCCTTCCATCCTCTGTCTCTGCCTGTGATCACCCTCCCTCTTTACAATGAGAATCCTTGTGATTATATTGGGCCTACCTAGATAGCTAACAAGATAATCTCTCCATCTCAAGAAACTTAATCACATTTAGAGAGTCTCTTTAACTACATAAAGTGACAATTCAGGGGTCCTGGGGATTAAGAGCATCAATGGGAGTCATGATTTGGTCTACAACTGGTACCCACATTTTCCCCTGAAATGTGGAAACTTCACTACCATTTAGATCGTGTTACCTTATCCACTGTTAAATATCATTGTGTTGGGCATGAGATGCTATTATTAATATAATTATTATTTCAAACATTAATTACAGTTAATGAAACTCATGAAGAAAATATTTGTTAAGTGTAACCATGTTTCTTCTCCTTTCATTGTTATCCTTTCCTGTGACTACAACATTTCTTCTTTTCTTGTTTTCTTTCCCTTTGAAGAAATTTCTTTAGCCAAATCTTTAAGGACATTTGCTAATGATAAACTTTAAAAAATTTCCTTTGTCTGATAATGATTTTATTTCCCCTTCATTTCTGAATGGATAGTTTCAACAGATGTTGCCTTTGCAGTTTGCAATTTTTTTTTCAGTACTTCAGAAGTATTGTGCCACTTCTTTCTAACTTCCATGATTTCAAATGAAAAATTTGCTGTCATTCAAATGACTGTTCTCTTATAGGTAATGTGTTCTTTTCCCTCTGACTGTTTCCAAGGTATTTTTTCTTCATTTTTACTTTAAAATTTTTTAATTATGATGTGTCTTGGCATGGGTTTATCCTTTTTAATGTTTACTTAGCATCTTGTTTCTAT
>SJYC01099065.1:0-11532 GCA_006408675.1 Madoqua kirkii | reverse complement strand
AACCAATACAGTATTGTAAAGTAGAATAAAGTATTTTTTAAAAAAAGAAAGAAAACACACTGAGTATAAAGGGAAATGAATTAAAGTTCAAGAAGTCTGAAAAAAAAAAAGAAATCTTTAGTTCTACATGTCCATTTTTAAACCTTTTATTCTAAGTATACCACAGTATCAGTCACATTGTATATTTTCATTCATATTTCAGTTTGTCTTACTATGAAACCTTTGAGAGCAAGAATATCTCATTTGTCTTTTAATTCATAGTACGTTGGGCTTCCCAAGTAGCACTAGTGGTAAAGAATCTGCTTGCAAATTCAGAAGACTCAGGTTTGATCACTAGATCACGAAGATCCCCTGGAGGAGGACATGGCAACCCACTCCAGTATTCTTGCCTGGAGAAACCCATGGACAGAGGAGCCTGGCGGGCTATAGTTCATAGGGTTGCAGAGTTCGACATGACTGAAGTGGTTTGGCATGCACGCCACATGCACACACCTACCATTGGTGCCATATACACAGTAGATTCTCAGGATGGAGTTTGTCAAAAAAAGTGCACCATTACTTGCAGTTTTACTATGCACACGTAAATATCACTTCGCTTTCCTTTCCAGTTCCCAGGCTTCCTGTGTACAGAGTTCCAGCTCTAGAAATTGTGGTCCTTCCACTAATCCTGTCTGCCTTTTCACCTCTTTCCTTGGTGATGGTTTAGTCGCTAAGTTGTGTTCAACTCTTGCGATCCTGTGGACTGTAGCCTGCCAGGCTCCTCTGTCCAGGAGATTCTCCAGGCAAGAATACTGGAATGGGCTGTCATTTCCTTTTCCAGGGGATCTTCCCGACTCAGATACTAAACCCAGACCTCCTGCGTTGCAGGCAGATGATTCACCAACTGAGCTCTGAGGGAAGCCCAGCCACTTTCTTTCCTGCACCCTAATTCCCAGGTCTCCATCCAAATCCAGGTCAAACATTTCCAGGAAGCAGTTCCTCTAGCTTCCTTTCCAGGGCTGAGCTCTCCTCTTGTAGTCCCATAAAAGATTGATTCTTTATAATATGTACTATGGTAGTAGGTTTGTTTGAATTTAGCAATTACCCAGGTAATTTCTTTAATGAATCTTTAATAGTGTAATCTTAGTGTCACTATTCCTCAGACTTTTTATTTCTTGCAAACCTTAAGCACATTTTAAGACCCTAGGCATTTGCAGCCAGTCATTCTCCAAAGTTTATGGAGATGGTCTACTGGAAGCATTTAAAACTCCCCCAGGCACTGAGGGATGGGCTGAGGAGCTGTCCTATTTCCAGCCCTCTCTCTCAATGGGTTTGTGTGTCTTCTGCCATCAAGATATTTTGAAAGAAGTTTCAGGAGTCATTGATTTTTCTCATATCTCCTCATGAGAATATTTCATCACAGTTCCAACTAGGGGCTCCTAGAATCCTGTAGATGAGTTTAGAACATTTTTCAATGAGAGGGGTTTAGGGAGATTTTAATTAACTGGTTTTCTTGGCAATCTACTAGAACCTTGATTACTAGCATCTTTGATCAACATGAAATCAGAATTTCCTGTAGCTGAAAAAATACTGTCAGATAATGAAAGCTGGCTCCAGTTTCATGCTCCTGTCCCCATGCGAATTTTGTTCTCCATCAGTTTCTATTGCATTTCATGTGAATGTTATTTTTAGCATAGTCTGTATTTCACAGATTACCATATGCTTTTTTTTCCTTCTTGGTATCAACACAGCTTTTAAAGTTAAAAATTCTTTGGCATATTAATATGCCCTAATAAATCAAGTACATCTGTCTTTAAACCACAAACACAAATACTCCATTTGCCACTAGATTTGTTGATACATTTGATCTGATAATATTTTTCTATTTTACTGTCACCAGAACTTGCCAACTTGCCTTTTGAAATCTGCACTTATGGAAAATTAATATTTAACATGGAAATTGTAGAGCCCGGAGGTTGGTGAGTATGAAAAGAGGCAGCAGGGGCTAGAAAATTTTACAAGGAAAAAGGGGAGGAAAGGAAAATCTGAAGCTAGGATACCTTTGGGTTTTTGGCATTCTCAACGTAATGAAAATGAAAGAAGCAGAGACACCACAGAAAGAAAGGGGCTGAGGATAAGAAGCCAAGAATGGAAAAGAAGTATTAGAAGTGATGGAAAAGTTCAGAAGAGCTGATGGGGGACGGGGGGAGAGAGAGAGAGAGAGAGATGATGGTGAAACAGTTGGCAAAGATGAAAGGCACTGCCAGAATGAAAAATCATTAACAGAGAAGAAAAAGAATTCAGAATTTAAAGAAGAAGCTATACACTTCTCCAGCCTCTAAATTCCTAGTACTTTCAGTAATTCTTAGGAATTTAACAACAGCTTTCACAGCCAGAAAACTTTATTAGACAGAGGGAAAGTGAGTCAGGAATGAAATTGTTTACTGATGATTTCAGTAAAGATGCATTCAGATGAATACTGTGATTCCAATAGCTCCTATGGCTCCTTTAATGAAAAGACTGATTCCAGATTTTGGCAGAAAATAGTCTGGCAAAGCAATAACCGTTTCTTGAGTTTGGCGTGAAACTCCACCACTTTCTCGGCTCTCTCTGTCTACTCTATTTTGCCAGGCCAATCCCATGCTTAGAAAGAGAAGCAAGAAACTACTGCTTACACAGGAGGGAGCATTTGTGTTGGAAAAGAGAGAGGGAAATCTGAGAGTCATGATTTAAACACTTATTATATTTGTTATTTGGGCTTCCCAGGTGGTGCTAGTGGTAAAGAAACTGTGCCAATGTAGGAGACCAAGAGAGGCGGGTTCGATCCCTGGGTCAAGAAGACCCTCTGAAGGAAAGCGTGGCAACCCACTCCAGTATTCTTGCCTGGAGAATCCTGTGAACAGAGGAGCCTAGTAGGCTACAGTCCATCAGGTCACACAGAGTCAAATACAACTGAAATGACTTACCATGCATACACACATATTTGTTATTTAATTCACTCATGCAGTGAATTCTTACCGAACACCTTTTAAGTGTTAAGTTCTGAACTCAGTTGTTTGAATGACGAGCTCATTGATATTTAAGGAATCATGGTGAATTAATTCAAGGGTGGGCAGACTGTGGTCTTTGGACCAAATTACCCATGGCCTATTTTTGTAAAGTATATTGGCTCATTTATTTATATATTGTCCATGGCTCCTTTTGGATTATGATGGCAATGTTGAATAATCACAACAGGGTATGTATAGCCTGAAAGAGTAAAACATGTTTATTATCTTGCTCTTTACAGTTATTCTGTAGCTTGTTGTTTGCTGACTGCTGGATAAATGCAGTTGGTATAATGAAGTTGTATTGGAGTTCAGTCCATCTAGACAAAGCTATGATTTTTCCAGTAATCATGTATGGATGTGAGAACTGGACTATAAAGAAAGTTGAGTGATGAAAAACTGATGCTTTTGAACTGTGGTGTTGGAGAAGACTCTTGAGAGTGCCTTGGACTGCAAGGAGATCAAACCAGTCAATCCTAAAGGAAATCAACCCTGAATATTCATTGGAAGGACTGATGCTGAAGCTGAAACTCCAATACTTTGGCTACCTGATGCAAAGAGCTGACTCATTGGAAAAGATCCTGATGCTGGGAAGGATTCAAGGCAGGAGGAGAAGGGGATGACAGAGGATGGGATGGCTGGATAGCATCACTAACTTAATGGACATGAGTCTGAGTAAACTCTGGAAGTTGACTATGGACAGGGAGGCCTGGCGTGCTGCAGTCCATGGGGTCACAAAGAGTTGGACACGACTGAGCAACTGAACTGAACTGAACTGAAGTTATAGGAAAGGAACCAAGGATGTTAGTGAAACCTTCAAAGAATTGGTCTGTGACATTTGATATCAGTTTTGAAAGACATAAAAGCACTTCTGGGTATGAAGGCACGAGAGTGGTGGTTTGGGAACAGCCACAACAAAGCTAGTACTGTGACATAGTTTATGAATTTTAGGAATCTACCCACTGTTTGTTCTGGGTGAAGCATAGGTTGGGGTGGGTGACTAACAGTGGGGGATTGAGGCCGGAGGGGCCAGTGGAATCTAGATCATATGCAGAAGGGCCTCAAATTGAGAACTTCATATGCAAACACTGCATCATAAGATACCCAATATTAGTAGCACACAATCTCTGCCCTCATGAAACTTAATCTCCAGTAGGATATATGCTGCTGCTGCTGCTGCTGCTGCTGCTGCTAAGTTGCTTCAGTCGTGTCTGACTCTGTGTGACCCCATAGACGGCAGCCCCCCAGGCTCCCCCGTCCCTGGGATTCTCCAGGCAAGAAAACTGGAGCAGGTTGCCATTTCTTTCTCTAATGCATGAAAGTGAAAAGTGAAAGGGAAGTTGCTCAGTCATGTCTGACTCTTAGCGACCCAATGGACTGCAGCCCACTAGGCTCCTCCATCCATGGGATTTTCCAGGCAAGAGTACTGGAGTAGGGTGCCATTGCCTTCTCCAGTAGGATATATAAGACTTATTAAATAAATCACAAGACAGAATGAGCTATCTACTCTAGAAAAGTCCAAATAAGATACAATAGGAACTCTTTTTAGCAAGGAGAAATCACATTTGATTGGAAAGACCAGAAAATTAGTTTATGTTAAAGCGTGCCTTGAAGGATAGCTATAATTTTTCTGGGGGTAAGGGATGGTGTGGCAGGTGAATGCAGGCAGAGAAAACAGCATAAAGTAATGTTGAGAAGTTTGGGATGTTCCTGAGCCAAGATTCCATAGAAAACAGACTCTGAGGCCAAAGCTTTGTGCTGATGCTTTATTCAGTAGTGCAGTTTTGAGAAGTAGAAAGCAGGGATAAAGGGAGTGAGAAGATGACAGGAGCATCTCCCAGTTTGGCCACAGCTCTGTAACTAGGGCTGGATGTAAGGCGACTTCCTAAAGACTGGATGAATTTTCATGTCCCTGAACCATCCATGTGATAGAATAAGGGAAGAATTTATCCATGGTATCATTGCAGCACTGACATTTCACACTTTGGAACATTAAAATCCCTGCACTGCTGATTTGTGCCCTCTTAGCCACTCAGAAAGTATAAGCCTCGCGTGTTCAGTCTGATCAGGGTAACTGTATGCCTGTCTCTCTGTGCCAGTCAGAGCTTCTTAATCTCTAGTGGTGCCATAGTGGCAGAAACAGTGACCTGGTTCCATGACCTTGGGGACAGTGCAAAATGTTCCTAGGGCTTAGAGAGCAAGTGGGCAGATTTGGGGTGGCATGTAAGCTGAGTCTGGTACAGAGCATCACATGGCTTGTCTGGAATATAGGATAGGGAACTACTGGGAGTGAAGGTCAGACAAGTTGGAACGCCTCATGGAAGACATTGGTTGTTGGATGGCGACCATGTAATTGATTAATCAGCAAATGAGAAGCAATGGGGAATATTTTCCAGAAGGAGATGACATGATCAAAAGTGTGTTTTGGAAGGAATTAATTCAGAAGTGGTATGTGAAATGGATTTAGAAGGTATGGAAATTAGAAGCAAGATTATTTGTGAGTTAGAAAGAGTCTTGGCAGATCCAACTGTTCAGTTGCATACTCCACAGACGTTTAAAATGGGCCGATGGACTCCCTAAAGAGGCCCCTCCCGAGCCCTGCACTATGAATCATCCCTGTTCTTGAAGGAGCTTGAATAGATACATATGTCTTGTTCCAGGAGACAAAATGACACTCAGCAGTATCTGTTTCTAAGCAGCATATGGTTTTTACATGCTTATACACTGAAGCACTTTAATTTTTAAACATGCAGTAATTAGGCACTTATTATTCAGACTGTACCTATTTAAATAAATATGCCTGGTTCTCATTTTGTGATCTAGAGTTCCTCCAGCCTTGAGAGACTATGGAACTACACAGTTAGAGAGAAGGAGGCAGACTGGCCCCTGAGCATAAATAGACCCTGCATTTCCCTCCTCCTTCCATGGCCTTACATCTGACTAAAGGCCTCAGAGACAGTACTGGTCCATCTCTCGACCAGTAAATAGTGGAGTTGTTTGATGTTATTCTGTCTGCATACCATGTTCCTAGACTAAAAGCCCCAAATTTCCAAATTCTGAAATACAGTTGCCCAGTAATTTTGGATAAGGGATTGTGCACCTGTATTACTTAGAAGTGTAAAATAACAATATGAGAATTAATACTGATATCTCCTACCCATCCTACACCAAAAGCACATTAAAATTTCTTGAGAAACTTTCAGTTGCTTTCAAAACATGACCTAGTACGTGAACTTCTGGAAAATGTGTTTCTGTGTAATATTAACTAAGACAAAAATTTTATCATCTCCCCATCATTTTGCTCCAGTCTCATCCCATTGATGTAACAACCAATGGTAACACTTTGGCATTTGACTTTTTATATCTTGAAATATTTTTAAGGATATACTGGATTTAAACAGGGAAGAGTATTAATTTGATGATAAGTTCATTTTAAAAATTACATTGTATTTGAGAAAACCCCATTAAGAATTCACTCATAAAAGTTGTTTGATTTCTGTCCTATGGTGACACGTTTAGTGTAAATTTTAATGACACTTCTTAAATCCAAATATATAGAGTTGAAATAGGTCTTTCTTTGACATAGATCATTAAAACCAATATCATTTTGGTTATATAACTTACGTTTCTTCATAAGAAAGAGCCATTCAAAATGTTCCTCAGCAATAACACATCTCTGAAAACCTAGTAATCAACATTTGGATTCCTGTACTGCAGCTGGCCCTCAATAAGCTGGGTGGCAGTGGGGGTGGGGGCAATAAATTAGTTCCAGGGCCCTCTTACAGATACCAAAATCCTCTCACAGATGCTGAAGTACCATAGTCAGTCCTCTCCAACCATGGATTCCCATGGACTGTAGCCTGCCAGCCTGCTCTGTCCATAGGATTTTCCAGGCAAAAATCCTGGAATGGGATACCATTTCCCCTTTTAGGGGATCTTCGCGACCTAGGGATTGAGCCTGGGTCTCCTGTGCCTCCTGCATTGGCAAGCAGATTCTTTACCACTGAGCTACCTGGGTGTAGTAGTACTGTTCGTATATACTGAAAAAAATCCGCATATAAGTGCATCCCTGCAGTTCAAACCCATGTTGTTCTAGGATCAACTGTATTTGCTGCTTTATCTCCTTCAAAGCTGGATTAAAGCCTATTGATGCTGCTTCTTGTACATTTAAACTATAGTTTCCATGTTAGATGCCAACCAAATGTCTGCATTTTCTAGTCTCATCAAATTAAGGTATGGGATGATTTTCACTCCAGAATGCTTTCTTCTGTTTCAGCTTCCACTTCTACCCTTGCACTAAGTCTTCTAGTTTTTGGAGTAAATACTAAATTGATACTTAAGGTTTTATCTTTCATTTTATAAATTCTCACAGCTTTAAAAATATGCATTTTTATCTCGTAAAGAAGATAAACACTCTGATTATTTTCTATAAATTTACTGTTGACCAAATTTTCTGATTATCTTAGTTATTCTCTGGTCATTCATCATACATGCCTTAAAGGTGTCTGTCACTAATACTCCAAGACATGGGATGCCTTATAACTTAAAAAAAAATTAAGGTAATATTATAACGGGTGAGACCATAATAGGACTATGTTATTAGATACATGAATGTAGGTATCCCCCACCTTTTAAAAGTTCACTTTACACTACTTTTATGAAAGACCTACATTAGTACCTGTTTTTGCAAGCCTAAAGAAATCTGAAGAGGGTTTTTGCTTTTTCGAAAAAAGGCAAAAAGTGAAAATACCATTTAGTGTCAGCCACTACAGAGTCAGCGAGCACCCAGAGCAGTGAGAGTTGCCCGGCTGAGCTCTTTCCGCAGGGACTACACTCGTCATCTCAGCGTCAAGCCACCACAGCTTTGAACTGTGCCTGTGAGCATCTGTGCTTTATCTCGATTTGTGCATTCGTTAGCAAGATGTGTCCTAAGGTAATTGCTTCTTTGCTTTTACTATTTCAGTAAACCTTACAAAAGGTTTCATAGGAATGCTCTATGTTTGGATGGTGGGGGAAACCCGTATCTCCCTTTAAAGCGGTATTTATGGTGCTCTTTGGCTTCACGATGGACAGAACTTGGCAAATCTATACAATGTAAAAAGTATTGATGGCATATGTTGGGGTTTAGGCAGCAGAGCACATGTTATTTTGGTTCTTGCCTGAGTTCTGTGCTGAAAGAGAAAAAGAATCAGGCAGATGGAGCTTAAAGTGTCTGGTTCATTACTGATGGAGATTTTAGAAAATGAGACTTAAGCCTAAGGCAACAATAAGCTCCCTAACACTTAACCCTGTTACTACAGGCTTAGTCATGCAATGCCAGGTTATACTGGTCAAACACAGGCCTTCCACACAAAATGTCAGGGCTGCTACTTTGAAACTCACTGAATGACCAAGAAGAGAGTAAAGTGTGTGTTTCTGAAATCAGGGAGATCCAAAGAAGAGGAGGAAAAGGGAGGGAACTCAGTCATACATACCCAGTTTCTTCTCCTAAACTTATAACTCAGATAATTTAATCTTTTTCTTATGAGGGAAAATTAGTGAAGATGTAGAAGAAGTCTTGAATGTTACACTCTTTGATGTCTCTCTTCATGTAACCATGATTAAACGGTAAAGGCAGTATCATTCAGTAATACGTGGTCCCAATAAAACAAGAGGAAGGGTATAGTCAATACTTACATCAGCATTTCTGCCTCTGCCTTCTGCATCCAAGCACACAAACAGATGGCCTAGAATCAAGCATTTATCTTTCAGTCAAAAATTTGAGGCATATGCTCTGAAAAATTCCACTAATTGTCAGACACTGTTAAGTATAAGTGCCACAGAGTAAAACTCTCCTCTTTTAGAGACTTAGCCATTTAGATTGCTTGGGACATCCTTTAGGATATTTAGATCTTAAATTTCAGCAGCAGAATCCTAGTTTTTCAGTCTGTACACCATATATATTCATTTGTCAGGGTACCACAGTAATATCAAAGAACCTTAGCAATATTAGGCTCAGAGAGTGAGAGTAGAAGCTGACACTAGGGCCCATCAAGAAGAAACATGGTACATGCTCTTAGTGGGAAAGGGACCCACTACTGTTGTAACTCCCAGAAAGCATCTCATTCTCCCAGCCTGACCACAGCTATAATGAAAAATGGTACCAAGGAGCCCGGCTTCTGCTCTTTCACAGAAACATCCTTTTCTACTTTTACATCAAAATCACATCAATAAAATCCCAAAGCAGAACATCAAACCCAGTGTAAGATGAATGCCCGTATATTTTTGAGGCAATACCAGCATTCTTGTTTGGTTGAACCATCTCTGGCAAATCTATGCCCTACACTTGAGGCTATTACCATGGAAGGTGATTCACTCTATAATACTGTGGAGACCTATCTCCAAGAAAATGTGTGCCCTTTTTTTTTTCTTGAAAATAGTCCTTTGTTGTACTGTAGAGGATAAAAGAGATGGAGGACACACACAAAAAGGGAGATGAAAAAATTTAGTAGATTTAAAGTACCAGCAAAGCCAGTGTGTCAAGTTTAACTGAAAATCACAGGTAGCATGTCTGGGAGCAAAACGTGATCCCAGAGAAATATCGTGATCAAAAAAGAAATCATTCTTCTCTAAGATAGTTTTATTGGTCATTCAGACAGAATGGATACATGAAATACCACACAATTATGCTGTCTGTCCCTCATAAAGAAAGTGAAAGTTGTTCAGTTGTGTCTGATTCTTTGCCACCCCACGGACTGTAGCCTGCCAGGTTCCTCTGTCCTTGGAATTTTCCAGGCCAGGATTCTGGATTGGGTAGCCATTCCCTTCTCCGGGGGATCTTCCCAACCCAGGGATCGAACCCAGACCTCCCACATTGCAGGTGGATTCTTTACTGTCTGTCCAACATAAAGGGCCTTGCTATAATTGTGATGCCACTGTTCTTTATTTGATCAGAAAAAATATGTGCTCTGTGTGGTCACACAGACAAAATTTCCATTTTATTAATAAGCTGAACATTATCCTGCTGTAGTAGCCCCTTACATGTATAATAGCTTCTTAGTAGGTAACTTTCCAAATCATGACTACCAGAAATGCCACTTGTATTTCTTGGGGAAAAAATGAGATAATAGATATATTTAGTCTGTGTACATGCATGCTAAGTCACTTCAACCATGTCTGACTCTTTGCACCCCTATGGACCATAGCCAGCCAGGCTCCTCTGTCCACGGGATTCTCCAGGCAAGCATATTGGAGCGGGTTGCTGTGCCCTCTTCCAGGGGATCTTCCTGACCCAGGGATCAAGCCTATGTGTCTTACATCTTCTGCCTTGGTTGGCAGGCTTTTACCACTAGCACCAGCTAAGTAACCCATATTTAGTCTCACACTTGATATGTAGTATATCCTCAAAAAGTAAGAACTGCTAAGCCCCATTTGCTATACTCAGGCTCATATCATACCTGAGGTAACTGATGCGAGAATGAGACAGATGAGCAGCTTTGCCCTCTCCCCCTCTGTACAGTGGCCCTGGGAACTAAGTCTCATTTCTCAGACCACACATCCGGTGTCTGAGCAATGACTGCATATCACATGCCCTCCGAGTCACCTTAATGCCAACCAGATACAAGATCCCATGTACCAGGACTGAGCTCTGAGCATCTGCAGAGCCCTATACTCTATCTCTATTTTATGGGTCCTAGGCATGCGTTCTTTATCATTCGTGGCTTCTTCTTAGTTTTCTTGTTTAGTACCTGCTTTAGCTTTGGATCTTTCTCTGAATTCCAGCCAGCATCTTGCCTGGTTCTTAAAAGCCTTCTTTCTCAGAGCTGAATTCAATTCCCCTCATATTTCTACCTGAATGCAATATATTTGCATAGACAAACTTTGGTCCAACTGCTCTTCACCCCTCCCAGGTGTCATACGCTGCTGTGATCTACATTCCTACATGCCACATGGGCACTGAAAATGGATTCATCTCATTCTCAGCGTCCCCCAGAGTTTCTGTGTCTGAGCTGCTCTCACTCTCACCATCCTGAATCCTGGTGACACTGATGCTCCTGACATCTGGCTTCTCACGTCCCCACAAAAGATGTGTCAGTGACTCAGCATGCGCCTCACCTCAGCTTGTCTGTGACAATGCTAATTCTCTAGACTGAGCTGCGAATTAACTGAGACTCTCAGAGTATGGGGGGAGAGCTACAGAGTCATCAGATTCATTACTCAAAGATGTTTATGAGTTGAATCCTGCCCCTTGAACCTAAATGGGCTAAGGAAGTGCTTTTCCCTTCATACCTGGTTTCTAGAATCACTTCAATATTCCTTCAGTATTTTATCTATTAGATTTATTTTCCTTACATTTTCTGAATGCAGAACTTCTGTGTGAGATAGACAGAGAAAACCGCAGACCCCTTCAGGCCACAGATTAGGAATTATTTCAATTACTCCTTTTCTTGATGCAGCCCAGGATATAGGTCTTGATGATGCTATATCAGCACTTTTTCTGTTTTCCTTACAGAACAAATTGCCAGCA
>SJYC01099064.1:0-57404 GCA_006408675.1 Madoqua kirkii | reverse complement strand
AAAAGAATTCAGAATTTAAAGAAGAAGCTATACACTTCTCCAGCCTCTAAATTCCTAGTACTTTCAGTAATTCTTAGGAATTTAACAACAGCTTTCACAGCCAGAAAACTTTATTAGACAGAGGGAAAGTGAGTCAGGAATGAAATTGTTTACTGATGATTTCAGTAAAGATGCATTCAGATGAATACTGTGATTCCAATAGCTCCTATGGCTCCTTTAATGAAAAGACTGATTCCAGATTTTGGCAGAAAATAGTCTGGCAAAGCAATAACCGTTTCTTGAGTTTGGCGTGAAACTCCACCACTTTCTCGGCTCTCTCTGTCTACTCTATTTTGCCAGGCCAATCCCATGCTTAGAAAGAGAAGCAAGAAACTACTGCTTACACAGGAGGGAGCATTTGTGTTGGAAAAGAGAGAGGGAAATCTGAGAGTCATGATTTAAACACTTATTATATTTGTTATTTGGGCTTCCCAGGTGGTGCTAGTGGTAAAGAAACTGTGCCAATGTAGGAGACCAAGAGAGGCGGGTTCGATCCCTGGGTCAAGAAGACCCTCTGAAGGAAAGCGTGGCAACCCACTCCAGTATTCTTGCCTGGAGAATCCTGTGAACAGAGGAGCCTAGTAGGCTACAGTCCATCAGGTCACACAGAGTCAAATACAACTGAAATGACTTACCATGCATACACACATATTTGTTATTTAATTCACTCATGCAGTGAATTCTTACCGAACACCTTTTAAGTGTTAAGTTCTGAACTCAGTTGTTTGAATGACGAGCTCATTGATATTTAAGGAATCATGGTGAATTAATTCAAGGGTGGGCAGACTGTGGTCTTTGGACCAAATTCACCCATGGCCTATTTTTGTAAAGTATATTGGCTCATTTATTTATATATTGTCCATGGCTCCTTTTGGATTATGATGGCAATGTTGAATAATCACAACAGGGTATGTATAGCCTGAAAGAGTAAAACATGTTTATTATCTTGCTCTTTACAGTTATTCTGTAGCTTGTTGTTTGCTGACTGCTGGATAAATGCAGTTGGTATAATGAAGTTGTATTGGAGTTCAGTCCATCTAGACAAAGCTATGATTTTTCCAGTAATCATGTATGGATGTGAGAACTGGACTATAAAGAAAGTTGAGTGATGAAAAACTGATGCTTTTGAACTGTGGTGTTGGAGAAGACTCTTGAGAGTGCCTTGGACTGCAAGGAGATCAAACCAGTCAATCCTAAAGGAAATCAACCCTGAATATTCATTGGAAGGACTGATGCTGAAGCTGAAACTCCAATACTTTGGCTACCTGATGCAAAGAGCTGACTCATTGGAAAAGATCCTGATGCTGGGAAGGATTCAAGGCAGGAGGAGAAGGGGATGACAGAGGATGGGATGGCTGGATAGCATCACTAACTTAATGGACATGAGTCTGAGTAAACTCTGGAAGTTGACTATGGACAGGGAGGCCTGGCGTGCTGCAGTCCATGGGGTCACAAAGAGTTGGACACGACTGAGCAACTGAACTGAACTGAACTGAAGTTATAGGAAAGGAACCAAGGATGTTAGTGAAACCTTCAAAGAATTGGTCTGTGACATTTGATATCAGTTTTGAAAGACATAAAAGCACTTCTGGGTATGAAGGCACGAGAGTGGTGGTTTGGGAACAGCCACAACAAAGCTAGTACTGTGACATAGTTTATGAATTTTAGGAATCTACCCACTGTTTGTTCTGGGTGAAGCATAGGTTGGGGTGGGTGACTAACAGTGGGGGATTGAGGCCGGAGGGGCCAGTGGAATCTAGATCATATGCAGAAGGGCCTCAAATTGAGAACTTCATATGCAAACACTGCATCATAAGATACCCAATATTAGTAGCACACAATCTCTGCCCTCATGAAACTTAATCTCCAGTAGGATATATGCTGCTGCTGCTGCTGCTGCTGCTGCTGCTAAGTTGCTTCAGTCGTGTCTGACTCTGTGTGACCCCATAGACGGCAGCCCCCCAGGCTCCCCCGTCCCTGGGATTCTCCAGGCAAGAAAACTGGAGCAGGTTGCCATTTCTTTCTCTAATGCATGAAAGTGAAAAGTGAAAGGGAAGTTGCTCAGTCATGTCTGACTCTTAGCGACCCAATGGACTGCAGCCCACTAGGCTCCTCCATCCATGGGATTTTCCAGGCAAGAGTACTGGAGTAGGGTGCCATTGCCTTCTCCAGTAGGATATATAAGACTTATTAAATAAATCACAAGACAGAATGAGCTATCTACTCTAGAAAAGTCCAAATAAGATACAATAGGAACTCTTTTTAGCAAGGAGAAATCACATTTGATTGGAAAGACCAGAAAATTAGTTTATGTTAAAGCGTGCCTTGAAGGATAGCTATAATTTTTCTGGGGGTAAGGGATGGTGTGGCAGGTGAATGCAGGCAGAGAAAACAGCATAAAGTAATGTTGAGAAGTTTGGGATGTTCCTGAGCCAAGATTCCATAGAAAACAGACTCTGAGGCCAAAGCTTTGTGCTGATGCTTTATTCAGTAGTGCAGTTTTGAGAAGTAGAAAGCAGGGATAAAGGGAGTGAGAAGATGACAGGAGCATCTCCCAGTTTGGCCACAGCTCTGTAACTAGGGCTGGATGTAAGGCGACTTCCTAAAGACTGGATGAATTTTCATGTCCCTGAACCATCCATGTGATAGAATAAGGGAAGAATTTATCCATGGTATCATTGCAGCACTGACATTTCACACTTTGGAACATTAAAATCCCTGCACTGCTGATTTGTGCCCTCTTAGCCACTCAGAAAGTATAAGCCTCGCGTGTTCAGTCTGATCAGGGTAACTGTATGCCTGTCTCTCTGTGCCAGTCAGAGCTTCTTAATCTCTAGTGGTGCCATAGTGGCAGAAACAGTGACCTGGTTCCATGACCTTGGGGACAGTGCAAAATGTTCCTAGGGCTTAGAGAGCAAGTGGGCAGATTTGGGGTGGCATGTAAGCTGAGTCTGGTACAGAGCATCACATGGCTTGTCTGGAATATAGGATAGGGAACTACTGGGAGTGAAGGTCAGACAAGTTGGAACGCCTCATGGAAGACATTGGTTGTTGGATGGCGACCATGTAATTGATTAATCAGCAAATGAGAAGCAATGGGGAATATTTTCCAGAAGGAGATGACATGATCAAAAGTGTGTTTTGGAAGGAATTAATTCAGAAGTGGTATGTGAAATGGATTTAGAAGGTATGGAAATTAGAAGCAAGATTATTTGTGAGTTAGAAAGAGTCTTGGCAGATCCAACTGTTCAGTTGCATACTCCACAGACGTTTAAAATGGGCCGATGGACTCCCTAAAGAGGCCCCTCCCGAGCCCTGCACTATGAATCATCCCTGTTCTTGAAGGAGCTTGAATAGATACATATGTCTTGTTCCAGGAGACAAAATGACACTCAGCAGTATCTGTTTCTAAGCAGCATATGGTTTTTACATGCTTATACACTGAAGCACTTTAATTTTTAAACATGCAGTAATTAGGCACTTATTATTCAGACTGTACCTATTTAAATAAATATGCCTGGTTCTCATTTTGTGATCTAGAGTTCCTCCAGCCTTGAGAGACTATGGAACTACACAGTTAGAGAGAAGGAGGCAGACTGGCCCCTGAGCATAAATAGACCCTGCATTTCCCTCCCCTTCCATGGCCTTACATCTGACTAAAGGCCTCAGAGACAGTACTGGTCCATCTCTCGACCAGTAAATAGTGGAGTTGTTTGATGTTATTCTGTCTGCATACCATGTTCCTAGACTAAAAGCCCCAAATTTCCAAATTCTGAAATACAGTTGCCCAGTAATTTTGGATAAGGGATTGTGCACCTGTATTACTTAGAAGTGTAAAATAACAATATGAGAATTAATACTGATATCTCCTACCCATCCTACACCAAAAGCACATTAAAATTTCTTGAGAAACTTTCAGTTGCTTTCAAAACATGACCTAGTACGTGAACTTCTGGAAAATGTGTTTCTGTGTAATATTAACTAAGACAAAAATTTTATCATCTCCCCATCATTTTGCTCCAGTCTCATCCCATTGATGTAACAACCAATGGTAACACTTTGGCATTTGACTTTTTATATCTTGAAATATTTTTAAGGATATACTGGATTTAAACAGGGAAGAGTATTAATTTGATGATAAGTTCATTTTAAAAATTACATTGTATTTGAGAAAACCCCATTAAGAATTCACTCATAAAAGTTGTTTGATTTCTGTCCTATGGTGACACGTTTAGTGTAAATTTTAATGACACTTCTTAAATCCAAATATATAGAGTTGAAATAGGTCTTTCTTTGACATAGATCATTAAAACCAATATCATTTTGGTTATATAACTTACGTTTCTTCATAAGAAAGAGCCATTCAAAATGTTCCTCAGCAATAACACATCTCTGAAAACCTAGTAATCAACATTTGGATTCCTGTACTGCAGCTGGCCCTCAATAAGCTGGGTGGCAGTGGGGGTGGGGGCAATAAATTAGTTCCAGGGCCCTCTTACAGATACCAAAATCCTCTCACAGATGCTGAAGTACCATAGTCAGTCCTCTCCAACCATGGATTCCCATGGACTGTAGCCTGCCAGCCTGCTCTGTCCATAGGATTTTCCAGGCAAAAATCCTGGAATGGGATACCATTTCCCCTTTTAGGGGATCTTCCGACCTAGGGATTGAGCCTGGGTCTCCTGTGCCTCCTGCATTGGCAAGCAGATTCTTTACCACTGAGCTACCTGGGTGTAGTAGTACTGTTCGTATATACTGAAAAAAATCCGCATATAAGTGCATCCCTGCAGTTCAAACCCATGTTGTTCTAGGATCAACTGTATTTGCTGCTTTATCTCCTTCAAAGCTGGATTAAAGCCTATTGATGCTGCTTCTTGTACATTTAAACTATAGTTTCCATGTTAGATGCCAACCAAATGTCTGCATTTTCTAGTCTCATCAAATTAAGGTATGGGATGATTTTCACTCCAGAATGCTTTCTTCTGTTTCAGCTTCCACTTCTACCCTTGCACTAAGTCTTCTAGTTTTTGGAGTAAATACTAAATTGATACTTAAGGTTTTATCTTTCATTTTATAAATTCTCACAGCTTTAAAAATATGCATTTTTATCTCGTAAAGAAGATAAACACTCTGATTATTTTCTATAAATTTACTGTTGACCAAATTTTCTGATTATCTTAGTTATTCTCTGGTCATTCATCATACATGCCTTAAAGGTGTCTGTCACTAATACTCCAAGACATGGGATGCCTTATAACTTAAAAAAAAATTAAGGTAATATTATAACGGGTGAGACCATAATAGGACTATGTTATTAGATACATGAATGTAGGTATCCCCCACCTTTTAAAAGTTCACTTTACACTACTTTTATGAAAGACCTACATTAGTACCTGTTTTTGCAAGCCTAAAGAAATCTGAAGAGGGTTTTTGCTTTTTCGAAAAAAGGCAAAAAGTGAAAATACCATTTAGTGTCAGCCACTACAGAGTCAGCGAGCACCCAGAGCAGTGAGAGTTGCCCGGCTGAGCTCTTTCCGCAGGGACTACACTCGTCATCTCAGCGTCAAGCCACCACAGCTTTGAACTGTGCCTGTGAGCATCTGTGCTTTATCTCGATTTGTGCATTCGTTAGCAAGATGTGTCCTAAGGTAATTGCTTCTTTGCTTTTACTATTTCAGAAACCTTACAAAAGGTTTCATAGGAATGCTCTATGTTTGGATGGTGGGGGAAACCCGTATCTCCCTTTAAAGCGGTATTTATGGTGCTCTTTGGCTTCACGATGGACAGAACTTGGCAAATCTATACAATGTAAAAAGTATTGATGGCATATGTTGGGGTTTAGGCAGCAGAGCACATGTTATTTTGGTTCTTGCCTGAGTTCTGTGCTGAAAGAGAAAAAGAATCAGGCAGATGGAGCTTAAAGTGTCTGGTTCATTACTGATGGAGATTTTAGAAAATGAGACTTAAGCCTAAGGCAACAATAAGCTCCCTAACACTTAACCCTGTTACTACAGGCTTAGTCATGCAATGCCAGGTTATACTGGTCAAACACAGGCCTTCCACACAAAATGTCAGGGCTGCTACTTTGAAACTCACTGAATGACCAAGAAGAGAGTAAAGTGTGTGTTTCTGAAATCAGGGAGATCCAAAGAAGAGGAGGAAAAGGGAGGGAACTCAGTCATACATACCCAGTTTCTTCTCCTAAACTTATAACTCAGATAATTTAATCTTTTTCTTATGAGGGAAAATTAGTGAAGATGTAGAAGAAGTCTTGAATGTTACACTCTTTGATGTCTCTCTTCATGTAACCATGATTAAACGGTAAAGGCAGTATCATTCAGTAATACGTGGTCCCAATAAAACAAGAGGAAGGGTATAGTCAATACTTACATCAGCATTTCTGCCTCTGCCTTCTGCATCCAAGCACACAAACAGATGGCCTAGAATCAAGCATTTATCTTTCAGTCAAAAATTTGAGGCATATGCTCTGAAAAATTCCACTAATTGTCAGACACTGTTAAGTATAAGTGCCACAGAGTAAAACTCTCCTCTTTTAGAGACTTAGCCATTTAGATTGCTTGGGACATCCTTTAGGATATTTAGATCTTAAATTTCAGCAGCAGAATCCTAGTTTTTCAGTCTGTACACCATATATATTCATTTGTCAGGGTACCACAGTAATATCAAAGAACCTTAGCAAATTAGGCTCAGAGAGTGAGAGTAGAAGCTGACACTAGGGCCCATCAAGAAGAAACATGGTACATGCTCTTAGTGGGAAAGGGACCCACTACTGTTGTAACTCCCAGAAAGCATCTCATTCTCCCAGCCTGACCACAGCTATAATGAAAAATGGTACCAAGGAGCCCGGCTTCTGCTCTTTCACAGAAACATCCTTTTCTACTTTTACATCAAAATCACATCAATAAAATCCCAAAGCAGAACATCAAACCCAGTGTAAGATGAATGCCCGTATATTTTTGAGGCAATACCAGCATTCTTGTTTGGTTGAACCATCTCTGGCAAATCTATGCCCTACACTTGAGGCTATTACCATGGAAGGTGATTCACTCTATAATACTGTGGAGACCTATCTCCAAGAAAATGTGTGCCCTTTTTTTTTTCTTGAAAATAGTCCTTTGTTGTACTGTAGAGGATAAAAGAGATGGAGGACACACACAAAAAGGGAGATGAAAAAATTTAGTAGATTTAAAGTACCAGCAAAGCCAGTGTGTCAAGTTTAACTGAAAATCACAGGTAGCATGTCTGGGAGCAAAACGAGATCCCAGAGAAATATCGTGATCAAAAAAGAAATCATTCTTCTCTAAGATAGTTTTATTGGTCATTCAGACAGAATGGATACATGAAATACCACACAATTATGCTGTCTGTCCCTCATAAAGAAAGTGAAAGTTGTTCAGTTGTGTCTGATTCTTTGCCACCCCACGGACTGTAGCCTGCCAGGTTCCTCTGTCCTTGGAATTTTCCAGGCCAGGATTCTGGATTGGGTAGCCATTCCCTTCTCCGGGGGATCTTCCCAACCCAGGGATCGAACCCAGGCCTCCCACATTGCAGGTGGATTCTTTACTGTCTGTCCAACATAAAGGGCCTTGCTATAATTGTGATGCCACTGTTCTTTATTTGATCAGAAAAAATATGTGCTCTGTGTGGTCACACAGACAAAATTTCCATTTTATTAATAAGCTGAACATTATCCTGCTGTAGTAGCCCCTTACATGTATAATAGCTTCTTAGTAGGTAACTTTCCAAATCATGACTACCAGAAATGCCACTTGTATTTCTTGGGGAAAAAATGAGATAATAGATATATTTAGTCTGTGTACATGCATGCTAAGTCACTTCAACCATGTCTGACTCTTTGCACCCCTATGGACCATAGCCAGCCAGGCTCCTCTGTCCACGGATTCTCCAGGCAAGCATATTGGAGCGGGTTGCTGTGCCCTCTTCCAGGGGATCTTCCTGACCCAGGGATCAAGCCTATGTGTCTTACATCTTCTGCCTTGGTTGGCAGGCTTTTACCACTAGCACCAGCTAAGTAACCCATATTTAGTCTCACACTTGATATGTAGTATATCCTCAAAAAGTAAGAACTGCTAAGCCCCATTTGCTATACTCAGGCTCATATCATACCTGAGGTAACTGATGCGAGAATGAGACAGATGAGCAGCTTTGCCCTCTCCCCCTCTGTACAGTGGCCCTGGGAACTAAGTCTCATTTCTCAGACCACACATCCGGTGTCTGAGCAATGACTGCATATCACATGCCCTCCGAGTCACCTTAATGCCAACCAGATACAAGATCCCATGTACCAGGACTGAGCTCTGAGCATCTGCAGAGCCCTATACTCTATCTCTATTTTATGGGTCCTAGGCATGCGTTCTTTATCATTCGTGGCTTCTTCTTAGTTTTCTTGTTTAGTACCTGCTTTAGCTTTGGATCTTTCTCTGAATTCCAGCCAGCATCTTGCCTGGTTCTTAAAAGCCTTCTTTCTCAGAGCTGAATTCAATTCCCCTCATATTTCTACCTGAATGCAATATATTTGCATAGACAAACTTTGGTCCAACTGCTCTTCACCCCTCCCAGGTGTCATACGCTGCTGTGATCTACATTCCTACATGCCACATGGGCACTGAAAATGGATTCATCTCATTCTCAGCGTCCCCCAGAGTTTCTGTGTCTGAGCTGCTCTCACTCTCACCATCCTGAATCCTGGTGACACTGATGCTCCTGACATCTGGCTTCTCACGTCCCCACAAAAGATGTGTCAGTGACTCAGCATGCGCCTCACCTCAGCTTGTCTGTGACAATGCTAATTCTCTAGACTGAGCTGCGAATTAACTGAGACTCTCAGAGTATGGGGGGAGAGCTACAGAGTCATCAGATTCATTACTCAAAGATGTTTATGAGTTGAATCCTGCCCCTTGACCTAAATGGGCTAAGGAAGTGCTTTTCCCTTCATACCTGGTTTCTAGAATCACTTCAATATTCCTTCAGTATTTTATCTATTAGATTTATTTTCCTTACATTTTCTGAATGCAGAACTTCTGTGTGAGATAGACAGAGAAAACCGCAGACCCCTTCAGGCCACAGATTAGGAATTATTTCAATTACTCCTTTTCTTGATGCAGCCCAGGATATAGGTCTTGATGATGCTATATCAGCACTTTTTCTGTTTTCCTTACAGAACAAATTGCCAGCAGGATTCCTGTTTATGAGAGTAGCAATTGCCTTGTACAAATTTCCCATAAGGGTTCTGACAGTAGCTTCTCTCTGCTCAGGCAGAGGGTGTCTGTGTCACTGATGTTGGGCAAGACTCCAGAATAAGTCTGCAATCTCTTATGTCTACCGAAATACCCTCCCCCAAAACAGTACAGTCTGATTTGTTTGAGAAACTCGGTTTATTCCTGTAATTATCTCAGAAGGGAGAAGTCTAAGTCTGCATAATTATGGTGTTCATGCATATTGAGGATTTTCTCCAGGTTGGATGACAGCAGGGTGCCCAGGCAAGGGCTGAGAGCTGAATGGAAATGCTGAGGCTCCCAGGAAGATGGGGTGGCGGAGTCCCTATAACATGTTAAAGGCCAGTTCCACGCTGAATAATGCCACTGTGAGGGGCCAAGAGCAGCAGCAGCAGCAGGGGAACAGCCAGCCATCCTGCCTAGGCTAATTCACCTGAGCAAAAGTAAGAGAAGGATGAGGAGGCTTCCGTGGTGACAGCCCAGACTAGAACAGTGACTGTCTAACTAAGGAAGTCCTCACATATGGCACACAGTGTGTCTGAACAATAACATTCACAGTGATAGCCTTTTAAAAAGTGTTGAATATATTAAATTCAATATATTTGAAGCTTCAGGGCCTCCCCGGAGGCTCGGGTGGTAAAGAATCTGCTGCAGTGCAGGAGACCCAGGTTCGATCCCTGGGTCAGGAAGATGCCCTGGAGAAAGGAATGGCAACCCACTCCAGTGTTCTTGCCTGGGAAAACTGATGCACAGAGGAGCCTGGTGGGTTACAGTTCAGGGGTTTGCTAAAGAGTTGGATACAATTTAGCAACTAAACAACAACAGTATTAAATGTTTCATCTATATTGCATTTGCAATATTTTTTTCAGTTCTTCTAATTGCCAAACGCTCTTCTCGAAACCAAGGATTCAGCAGGGAATAGACAATATAGACAGAAAACAGATAAAGTCACTGCCCGGTGGATCATCTTTTGTTGTTATTGTTCGGTCCCTTAAGTCATGTCTGATTCTTTTTGATCCCATGAACTGCAGCACACCAGGCTTCCCTGTCCGTCATTGTCTCTTGGAATTTGCTCTAACTCATCTCCATTGAGTCGGTGATGCCATCCAACTATCTCGTGCTGTCACCCCCTTCTCTTCCTGCCTTCAGTCTTTCCCAGTGGGCTCTTTGCATCTGGTGGTCAAAGTATTGGAGCTTCAACTTCAGCATCAGTCCTTCCAATGACTATGCAAGTTCGTTTTCTTGACTTCTTTGATCTCCTTGCTATCCCAGGGACTCTCAAGAGTCTTCTCCAACACCACAGTTCAAAGGCATCAGTTCTTCAGCACTCAGCCTTTTTCATTGTCCAGCTCTCACATCCATATATGACTCCTGGGACGGAGAAGGCAATGGCAACCCACTCCAGTACTCTTGCCTGCAAAACCCCATGAACAGAGGAGCCTGGTAGGCTGCAGTCCATGGGGTCACTAAGAGTCAGACATGACTGAGCGACTTCACTTTCACTTTTCATTTTCATGCATTGGAGAAGGAAATGGCAACCCACTCCAGTGTTCTTGCCTGGAAAATCCCAGTGACAGAGCCTGGTGGGCTTCCATCTATGGGGTCGGACATGACTAAAGCGACTTCACATTCGCATGACTCCTGGGAAAACCACAGCTTTGACGCTATGGACCTTTGTTGGAAAAATAATGTCTTTGCTTTTTAATATGCTGTCTAGATTTGTCTTAGCTTTTCTTCCAAGGATCAAGCATCTTTTAATTTCATGGCTGCAGTCACCATTTGAAGTGATTTTGGAGTCCCCCAAAATAAAGTCTCCCCCTGTTTCCATTGTTTCCCTGTCTATTTGCCATGAAGTGACGGGACCAGATGCCATGATCTTAGTTTTTTGAATGTTTAGTTTTTTAAGCCAGCTTTTTCTCTCTCTTCTTTCACCTTCAGCAAGAGGCTCTTTAGTTCTTCACTTTGGGCCATAAGAGTGGTGTCATCTGCATATCTAAGGTTATTGATATTTCTCCTGGCAATCTTGATTCCAGCTTGTGCTTCATCCTACCAGCATTTCACACAATGTACTCTGCATATAAGTTAAATAAGCAGGGTGACAATACAGCCTTAACATGCTCCTTTCCCAATCAGTCCATTGTTCCGTGCCTGATTCTAACTGTTGCTTCTTGACCAGTTTCTCAGGAAGTAGGTAAGGTGGTCTAAGAGTTTTCCACAGTTTGTTGTGAGCCACAGTCAAAGTCTTTAGCATAGTTGATGAGGCAGAAGCAGGTGTTTTTCTGGAATTCTCTCTCTTTTTCTATGGTCCAGCGTATGTTGGCAATTTAATCAGCTCCTTTCCCAATCAGTCCGTTGTTCCGTGCCTGATTCTAACTGTTGCTTCTTGACCAGTTTCTCAGGAAGTAGGTAAGGTGGTCTAAGAGTTTTCCACAGTTTGTTGTGAGCCACAGTCAAAGTCTTTAGCATAGTTGATGAGGCAGAAGCAGGTGTTTTTCTGGAATTCTCTCTCTTTTTCTATGGTCCAGCGTATGTTGGCAATTTAATCTCTGGTTCCTCTGCCTTTTCTAAATCCAGCTTGAACATCTGGAAGTTCTCAGTTCACATACTATTGAAGCCTAGCTTGTAGGATTTTGAGCATTGCCTTGCTCGCATGTGAAATGAATGCAATTGTGGGGTAGTCTGTTCTTTGGCATTACCCTTCTTTGGGATTGGAATGAAAACTGACCTTTTCCAGTCCTGTGGCCACCACTGAGTGTTGCAAATTTGCTGGCATACTGAATACAGCACTTTATCAGCATCTTCCTTTAGGATTTGAGATACTGCAGCTGAATCATCTAATACTCATTAAATGCACCTAAAGTACTTTAAAGTCTAGGTTCTTTCTGCTGGGCACTTCCTCATGGCTAAAGAATATTTGCCACACAGGCAAGCAGGGTCACTAATGGTGTGTTTTCGTTTGTGGAGAGGAGGGATAGAGCAGCTGTCAGTTTAAAGCATTTACCTCTTTCTCAAGGACTAAGTATTGTCCCCAGCTGGTAACTTAGCTGAGACTTTAATAGATCTTCCCATCAGTATATTAGTCTGGGTACTTCTGAGTGAGATGGAATATGGTAAGTTTTCATAGATTTTATGGTCAGCAGCCCACTATTGTAACTCCTATGCTATAGCTTTTTTAATAGACAAAGCTGTCTGGGATCCCATGTTTATAAATCAGGCATTCTGCAAGCTCCTGGGTGGTGGCACTGGGGGGAGCACAGCTGGCAAGAGTGGGTAAATAAGACATATCTGGAATAAATGTCCATTCATTTAAGGATGAAATGATGCACCCTGGATGATGAAACAGGTCTGATGAAATCAAGTTCTACATCATGGCTGGCAGGTATTTAGAGGAGACGGTGCCATATCAAGGAATGAAGTGTTGGTCTTTTGATGGCAGTTTGGACATTCGACAGTTTCAAAAGCTAGGTCAGCCTAAGTCAAACCCCAATAGAAGAGACATGAAACAGATTCCTTCCACAGAAGACAACTACTTGCCACTGGAAAAGTACCTCCTAGAGTGCTGCTGAGTCGGACATGACTGAGCGGCTTCATTCATTCATTCATTCATTCAGAGTGCTGCTGAGTCCTAGTAAAGACTGGGCACCTCACAGTAGTCACCAGGTGAGTGCAGCCGTCCAATATGAGCTGGACGTTATCATATTCTCCAAATCCTAATACTGGGTGGGCACAGTAATGATCTGCTAGACACTGAACAATACAAACTGTGTACTCAAGATCAACCTCAGATGTGGGGTTTGACCGAGGTTCCAGACAGCATCCTTATCTCTCACAGATAGTTCTAGAACCATTGGTTCTGCCAGGTTATATAGCTCAAGTAGCAGGTCAGCTGGCAATCAGCATAGACCTATTACAGAGATTTCTCTTGCTCTGGGCTCCATTCAAAACTGTCAGTCTTTCAATTCACCACATAAATGCATTGGAGAACTATTCCCAAATGCAGTCAGAAGTCCTGGACCCAAAGAGCCACACTAAATGCTATATGTCCTCCTTAACAGGAGACGGTATAAAATACAAAACGTGTCTTCATCCTTGGAAGGGATGTCCCAGCATGTCTTAGACTACTGGACCCCTAAAAACATCACTGATGTAGTAGGCAATTAATTCTTAATGAGATTCATCTCCAGCCTTCTGACATGTATTTATCTTGCTTGGGATACTTAATCCTTTCTATTCACCAAGACTTATTTGCATGACATGATCAGTATTGTGGGCCAATATGATTCTTGAGGAAGGTCAATATGATCAAGGATCCTGCTGACTATGTGGTGACAGAGAGCAGGAGATTTAATAGAGCCCTGGGAAAATAAATTGAATGTATAATGTTGTCCTTCCCACATACAAGGAAATTGTCTTTGATTGTCCTTCCTGATATAATTAGAGAAGAACACATTTATAAGATCAGTAGCCTCATACCCAGTACCAAAGTCATTGTTGTCTGTTTCTTTGCTGACTGGGGACAGCAAATGAAAAATGGTTGGTAAGCATTTACGGTAAGATGGTGCCAGTGAGTTAAAAACCATTAAGAACTCTGTGGACTTCCCTGGTGGCTCAGGGTAGAGAATCTGCCTAATAATGCAAGAGAAACAGGTTCAATCCCTGGTCTGGGTGAAGATCCCACAGGCCTCAGAGAAACTGAGCCTGTGCTCTAGAGCCCAGGAGCTGCAATTACTGAAGCCTGAGTACTCTAGAGCTCCCTGGCAAGAGAGGCCACATAGAATAAGAAGCCTGAACACCACAGCTAGAGAGCAGCCCCCACTTGATGCAACTAGAGAAAAGCCTGCTCAGCAACGAAGACTCAGCACAACCAAAAATAATTATTTTAAAAAAGAACTATTTGCTATAATCATAGCTGAGGTCAGAAGTGAGATCAGGAGAATGTGAGACAGTATGCTGAGGAATCTGGAATAAATAGGAAGAAGAGGAAAAGGAAGACTGTTCTAAGGTAAGCAGATTGTCCAAGATGATACATCCCATACCTGATAGAAAATTGGACTAGATGTCATCTTAACTGTTGTTTCCTCCAGATGCCATCTGTTAAACACTGTTACATCTTTGGAGCACATCAAACAGAAAATACAAGAATGAGCATTTTGACCTTCAAGTAGGAGGCAGAACTTGGCTCAGCAGTCATCTGTGACTGCTGCACCACTAGCTTTCAAGAGAGTAGCTGCCTAGAAAGCTACTTATCCAAAGTCTCAGCACCTTCTGGACATACTGATAAGCACTTACTGCCTTATATGGTAAAATCCCCTAAGGAGCTCCATGGTCATTGCAGCCTTCCCTAATCAAACCTAAGTATTTATCCTTTGAACATCTATCTTGTTCCCACTCCAGAGTCTTGCTCTACTGTTTACCTCTGTGAGGAACTGTCTTTTCCTCTCCCTTTGCTTGGTGGGCTCCTTTTTATCCTTCAGGGATCTGCTCAAGGACCATCTCTCAGAGAGAGTCTCTTACTACATCATACCACCCTTCTTATCTGTTATGCCCCACTCCCTGGATTGTGTCCTTCATAGACCCAGAATGAGCTTCAGCTATTCTGTACTGATTTATAAACTGCTTGTTCCTCACTAGAATACAAAAACCTTGAGGACAGGCACTATATCTAAGTAATCTACCATTATGCCCCTTGTTTTAAATTGCATCTGGCACAGAGGGCTTCCCTGATAGCTCACTTGGTGAAGAATCTGCCTGAAATGCAGGAGACCCTGGTTCAATTCCTGAGTTGTGAAGATCCACTGGAGAAGGGATAGGCTACCCACTCCAGTATTCTTGGGCTTCCCTTGTAGCTCAGCTGGTAAAGAATCTGCCTGCAATGTGGGATACCCTGGGTTTGATTCCTGGGTTGGGAAGATCCCCTGGAGAAGGGAAAGTCTACCCACTCCAGTATTCTGGCCTGGAGAATTCCATGGACCGTATAATCCACGGGGTCGCAAAGAGTCGGACACGACTGAGTGGACTTTCACTTTAGTTTACTTTAGGCACACAGCAGACACTCCAGACATAATTGCTAGATGAATGAATGAAAGCCATTAAACAAACAAAATGAATAATTGTTTCCTGCCTAAGACCTATGCATGGGTTTCCAGAAATTATCAGATCACTTAGAGACTGTGAAGACTTGGTAGCATCAGTGGGCCAGGGCTGGTATCACCAGTCTACTGCACAGAATGCAGAACAGACTTTATCCACTACTGCCTATTCTTCTATGTAAACATGACAAAATGTGGAGCAATCAGACCAATACTAATGTTACCAAATGTACAGGCAAGAATTCAGAAGCTTAGTAAAATAGCTGCCTTTCAGGAATATGGTACCAACATTTTATTTCTTCCTCTGGATAAGTGTTGAGGTGATGCTGTCCGTTAGCAAGTGACATTGTTGTCTTCAGCCCTGAGAATGAGTTGCATGCTAAGGGGGTGAGTGTGTTCTTCTGTGCCTTGCTTTTTAAATCCATTCACACCACGTTTGACATTTCTTGCTTGAAAATGGTCGTTTTAGCTTTCTTTATTGATTTCCTCCTCAGTTCTTGCTTTGACTTGATTTAGAAACTGGCTCCAGACCATGTTGCCTTATCATTGCCTTTGAAATTCCAGAGATGTCCTCACAGATAGTGAAGGAAAGGGAAGCCTGGTGTGCTGCAGTCCATGGGGTCGCAGAAAGTCAGATAGGACTGAACAACAGCAACAACAGAAGTCTTAGGTGAGTGTGTGTGTGCTACGTCACTTCAGTCTGACTGTTTGTGACCCTGTGGACTGCTGCCAGCCCAACCCCTCTCAGGCAGGAATACTGGAGTGGGTTGCTGTGTCCTCCTCCAAGGTCCAGAGCCAAGGATCGAACCCAGGTCTCTTTTGTCCCTTGCACTGACAGGCAGGTTCTTACCACTAGTGCCACCTGGGAAGCCCATGGAGTTACCTTAAACCTCATAACCAACTGAACCCCAGTCCAGCTTCTGCTACTCAGTTTCATAGGGCAGAAATGAAGTTTAGCCTGAGTTTAGCCTGATAAATCAATGCATATTTTAAAACTGTAATACGCAGATAGTGACTAGGATACTGGGTTTCACATTCAGAGACAACCCTGTCCAAATGGTAATAAACTTAGAAAAGATATCACAGGATTGTTGAGTAAGCATCAGATTAAAACAGAAAATAGTATTGTTTTGGCAGAGGTTTCATTTGGGGTCAAGAGGACCAGAATTTCAATCCCCCCTGCCAGTCATTAGCTATATCAACTTGAATATACAACATAAAATTTTTAAAAATATTTTAATATTACTGCATATAGTTGACTTGCAACACTGTGTTAGTTTCAGGTTACAGCAAAGTGATTTGGTTATGTATAGACATATATTCATTCTTTTTTAGATTCTTTTTTCATATAGATTATCACAGAATATTGGGTACAGTTCCCTGTGCTCTATAATAGGTCTTTGCTGCTTACCTATCTTATATGTATTAGTATGCCTGTGTTCATGCCAAGTTGCTGATTTATCCCTCCATACACATTTCTCCTTTGGTAACCATAAGTTTGTTTTGATACCTGTAAGTCTGCTTCTGTTTTGTAAACAAGTTCATTTGTATCTTTTTTTTAGAGATTAGATTCCATATATGAGTGATATCCTGATACTTGTCTTTCTGTGTATGACTTATTTCACTTAGTATCACATTCTGTAGGTCTACCCATGATGCTACAAATGGCAGGATCTCATTCTTATTTATGACTGAGTAATGTTCCATTGTCTGTATGTACCACATCTTCCTTATCCATTCCTCTGTTGATGGACACTTAGGTTGATTCCATGTCTTGGCTATTATAAATAGGGTTGCAATGAACATTGGGGTGCGTGTATCATCTTGGACTGTGGTTTTCTCCAGATATGTGCCCAGGAGTGGGATTGCTGGATCATATAGTAGTTCTATTTTAAGTTTTTAAGGGGACTTTCATATTGTCTTCCACAGTGGCGCTATGACTATACCAGTTTACCTTCCCACCAACAGTGTAGGAGAATTCCCTTTGCTCCACATCCTCTCCAGCATTTATTGTTTTTAGATATTTTTGGTGATGGCCATTCTGACTTGTGTGAAGTGATGCCTCATTGTAGCTTTGATTTTCATTTTCTGATAATTTGTGATGTTGAGCATCATTTCATATTCTTTTTGGCCATCTGTATGTCTTCTTCAGAGAACTGTCTATTTAGATCTTCTGCCTATTTTTTGATTAGATTGTTTGTTTTCTGACATAAAGCTGCATGAGCTATTTGTACATTTTAGAGATTAATCCCTTGTCAGTCACACCATTTCCAAATATTTTCTTCCGTTCTGTGGGTTGTCTTTTCATTTTGTTGACGATTTCCTTTGCTGAGGACTTAAACTTTTCTAAATTTTCAAAATATATATAATTTAGTCTCTTTAGTATGTTCCAATGTTAAAGATGAAAGTATGAAAATATAAACTAGACTAAGGAGTTTTAAGGAAAGATTATGTTTCTTATGGACTTTTGTATAATGTTCATGAATTTCATGTATTTTTTAAAAATAATATAAAAATTTATTTTTTCTCATGTCATGAGAAATCTAGGGGAGGCAAATGCTGACATGGATTTGTTGTTGTTGTTCAGTTGCCCAGTCATGTCCAACACTCTGTGACCCCATGGACTGCAGCAGGCCGGACCTTCCTGTCCCTCACCATCTCCTGGAGTTTGCCCAAATTCATGTCTATTGCATCACTGATGCCATCCAGCCATCTCATCCTCTGATGCCCTCTTTTCTGTCTGCCCTCAATCTTTCCCAGCATCAGGGACTTTTCCAATGAGTCATCACTGTAAATGAGGACTTTTGAGTTTTCAATTCCATCATGTATTAAAAAAAGAATGAACATAGTATCTACCTTATGAGGATGATTTGAACAAATGCACATAAAGCCCATAGTACAGCATGTGGCCGTAGAAAATGTTAGTCAATAAATATTAGCTGTTAGTGATAACAATATAAATATGCTTGGAATATTGGAATACCTTTCCCTATCTCTCCACCAGGAACTCTTTCTTTTGTTCTTAGAAATGGTTTTGCTCTGCTTTCCCCACAGATGGCCTTAGTCATCCTCCTTGCTGTGACACCATTGTTCATACGTCTGTACTACCAATGATATTGTTATTCATAGCTATACTACAGGGGCTAACCCATGATAGTTATTCAATAAATCCTGGCTGAATGATGCATACCCTCTCCACACTACCCTTGACCTCACCTGAGTCTAACAGTGGCTTATTACAAAGTGAGATTTCTGAAGCTCTAAATTGTTGGGGAAATGACAGTTGTACAGAAGTCAGAAGCACACAGACAAGCCTTCACACTCAGTGCCTGGCCAACTCTTTGTTCTCCGGGCTTTGCATGGGTGGGAAGAGATCTGTGTTCCACCCTAGAATAAAGTTTTCACATCGCTGACATATTTTGAAAAATGCTGGCCCGAGAAGCAAAGACAGGATATTGGATCTACTCTTAGTAAAGGCTTCTGCTTGGAATTTGAAAAACAAATTTGCAGTGAAAGTGCCACTGTGTTTAGTAAATAACTCATGCATTTTCTAAAATACCTGCTGCTAAAGTCACCCAGTAGTTAACTCATTATTATAGTCTTAATATTTAACCAGTTAACCACCTGGCTTACTAGCATCTCTGTCAGTCTAAAGCTATTCCCCCGGCCTGTCGTAAGATTATCACAGGTTCAGAAACATAACATTCCCATTCTCCAACATGCTCAAAGCAGAACAAGGACTACACGATCTTTAGGACTCTTTAAACTCTGAAATTCTGCGATTCTGTGATTCTTTCAACCAGATAGCATGTTGTTAGTTTCTGTGATTCACACCTGGATAAGAAAGGGCCATCTTACCCATTCAGGATTAAATTGTGATGCTGTTAAAAAAAATCTATTGGGTGATTCAAAAGGAGATGACACAGAACTCTTTAAATAGTGCAGCTATAGCAATTTGCCAAGAGGAAGATGCTAGAAGGGCCCAAACTCAAACCCTCAAGGATTATCGAAACCAAATGAACTTCCCGTGCATCATCTCGAGACAAATTCAAGTTCAGTGTGCTCAGCTAACCAACTTTGCAAATTTTGCATCCAACATCAGTTTACCTTTCTTTAGACTATATATTCCCTAGAAATATCACCAGATGAAAGATCAACAGCAAATAAATCTGATGAATCACTTTGAACCCTCTCTGTTGGTCTCTCTTTTTTTTTTCCCTGAGAGGTTTTATTTCTGACAGTCTCCCCAAGAGTCATCTCATGAATCATCTTCGTTCCTTTGAGAATTTCTGCTCTCAGAGGCTGCGAGCCCTCCAGGGAAACTTGTTTCTGGCTGAGGTACAAGCTGTGCAAATCATGAAAATGATTTAGCTTTAGCTGAGAAAGCATTGCTAAACCTGCAACACCAGCTCTTTCTTGGCTGCTGTGTTCAGCCATTGCAACTTTGCATCCATTCACTTCTTCATACCTTCATTCACTTTTTCATTCGCCTTTTATACACTCATTTACTCTTTCCATCAGAGTTCACCATGAAACAACTCCAGAACCTTTCACTTCTTACATTATTCACATATTACCGGATTTACCATTTTGTCTAAAGCTGGGTATACAAACTAAATGATGGGTTTCTGCCTCTTACATCTTTTTTATACGTTATACTAGTAATGTGGCTTTTTAAAATATGAAATATATGTGCTTTTTATTGAGTCATTGTTGAGATCCCAACCACACCATCTTATTAAGTACCCAGTTCTCTGCTCAGCTGTTCACATATATAGGAGCCTCTTGATTTCTATAATAATCTTATGAGAAGTCTTCATTATTCCTTGTTTCCTTATTAGAAGTTCTGGCTAGGGTAAGATCATTGCCCTGTTCCCCATTCTGTCCTAGATGACTATATCTAATCACATTTATGCCTGGCAAATGTGAAAGTGAAAGTCACTCAGTCCTGTCTGACTCTTTGTGACCCTATGGACTATAGCCTACCAGCCTCCTCTGTGCATGGAATTCTCCAGGCAAGAATACTGGAATGGGTAGCTGTTCCCTTCTCCAGGGGATCTTCCCAACCCAAGGATCAAACCCAGGTCTCTTGCATTGCAGGCAGATTCTTTACCAGCTGAGCCACGAGGAAAGCCCTTATAGTAGGTGTTTATTTATTTATACATGTGTTTATTTAAAAAAATCACTAGTTCACCATAAACCAGGCACTAAATTGGCCCCCAGGGATGAAGTGCCAGGTGGATGTGGTCCTGCCTTTATAGACCCTATGCTGTAGTAGGAGAGATAAATGTTTGATGAGTGAATAAATGAGTGTAGAGACTAAGGTTAACAGAAATTAAGTAACTTCTGTATGTGTGTATATGTGTGCACTCAGTCCTGCCTGACTGAGACCCCATGAGCTGTAGCCCACCAGGCTCCTCTGTCCTTGAAATTTCCCAGGCAAGAATACTGGAGTGGGTTGCCATTTCCTACTCTAGGGAATCTTCTCAACCCAGAGATCACTGTGTCTCTTGCATTTCCTGCATTGACAGTTGGATTCTTTACCACTGCATGACCTGGGAAACCCCAAGTGACTTCTAATAAGTAACAAAATTGAGATTCACATTCAAATCAGTAGGACTCCAGGTCCTTCCATGATATCTCATATAGAACACTTTTAGGTGGAAAGCTTGACCTCAAGGAGAACATAGTCTAGAGGAGAGGCAAAGTGTAAGAGGGGGAGGAAAGTGAGTAACCAAATATTTACAGTGTAAACTGTTTGCTATTTAGTGAATCCCTGCTATATACCATGTACTGTTTGAATAGCTTTATGGATATTGACTGTTGTCATAGCAACCATTAGGACAGGTAGTATTTTATCTGTATTTACAGATTATGAAAAGAGGCACAGAAGTTAAGTAAGTTTCCCAAGATTACCCAGCTATTAAGTGGTAGAATTTGAATGCAAGGAATCTGATGCAGCAGTGGACTGATGTATCATCATTTGTACTACATTTTTCAGTGTGACAGTATGTCAGGAATTATTCTAGCCTCTTTGCATTCAAAGACAAATAGGATATTCCCTCATTCTTTAGTTTTAATATTTTTTATTGCATATACTTACTATGCAAAAAGTTGTACATACTTAATATATACATTTTGATGAATTTGAACATATCAATATAACTGTGATACTATCACTACACACAAGGTAATAAGCATAGACATTGCTTCTGGAATATTTTTTGTGTCCTCTTGCTTTTTGTGGTAAAAGCACTTAACGTGATCTATTCTCTTAACAAATTTTTAAATGCACAGTACAGTGTTGAAAACTATATTCACTGTGTTGTGCAGCAGTTCAATAGAACTTAGTCATCATCTATAACTTTATACCCAATGAATAAGAACTCCCCAATTTTCCCCTCCCTTCATCTCTTGGCAACCATCACTCTGTTCTCTACTTCTATCAGTATGACTGTTTTTGATACCTCATATAAGTTCAGCCATGGATTATTTGTCTTTCTGTGACTCACTTCCTTAGCATAATGTCCATTTGTGTTGTCAGAAATGATAGAATTCCCTTCTTTTTCAAGTCTGAATAATATTTCATTATATGCATGGATAGGCCACATTTTAAAAAATCCATTCATCTGTCTATGGACATTTCATTTGTTTCCAGAAATCTTGGCTGTTGTGAATATGCTGCAGATATCACTTTGAAATCTTGATTTTAAGTCTTTTGAATATAAACCCAAGAGTGGTATTTTTGGTTCATATCGTAGCTCTATTTTTAATATTTTGAGCAATTTCCATATTGTTTTCCATAGCAGCTGTGTCATTTACATATATATCAACAGTGTACAAGAGTTACTTCTTTTCTGTAACCCTTCCTATCTTTTGTCTTTTTGATAATAGTCAACCTTACTGATATGAAGTGATATCTCATTGTGATTTTGAATTGAATTTTTCTATGATTAATGATATTGAGCACCTTTTAACATGCCCATCCTTGTCAGCAATTCCCATATTTTCTTTGAAAAAATGTCCATTCAAATCCTTTTTTATTTTTTAATCAAATTTTTTATTTCTTTATTGCTGTTAAGTTGTAGGAATTCCTTATATATTTAGAATAGCAGAAGGACCAGAATAACCCAAGCAATCTTGATAAAGGTGAACAAAGCTGGAGACATTACAATTACTGGTTTCAAAATACATTGCAAAACTATAGTCAAACAGAATGATATGGACATAAAGACAAATATATAAATCTTATTTGACAAGATAATAGATCTTATTTGATAATTCTTATTTGTCTTTGAATGCAAAGAGGCTAAAATAGTTCCTAGCACACTGTCACACTGAGAAAGGTAGTACAAAATGATGATAAGACGGCCTACTGTTGCATCAGATTCCTTGCATTCAAATTCTACCGCTTACTGGCTGGGTGATCCTGGGGAACTTATCTAATTTAATTGTGCCTCTTTTCATCATCTGTAAATGCAGATAAAATGGCATAGAGAGCCCAGAAGTAAACCAATGTATATTTGCACAACTGATCTTTGAGGACACCAGGAATACATAATACAGAAATGGTAGTCTCTTCAATGAATTGAGGTGAGGTGAGGTGAAGTCGCTCAATCGTGTCCGACTCTTTGCGACCCTGTGGACTGTAACCTACTAGGCTCCTCCCTCCACGGGATTCTCCAGGCAAGAATACTGGAGTGGGTTGCCATTTCCTTCTCCAGGGATCTTCCCAACCCAGGGATCGAACCTGGGTCTCCCGCATTGGAGGCAAATGCTTTAACCTCTGAGCCACCAGGGAAGCCCCTTCAATGAATGATATTAGGAAAATGATATCTGCATGAAAAATGTTTCTGAGTTGTAACTGATCCATGTTCACTCCCACCTAATTTTTCACTTCTATGATTTTTTTTTAGTTTCCCCTTTTATTTCTTAGTTGGATGAATTTGTTCTCCAGAAAATTCTTTACAAAGAGCACCTATTTGGTATCCTGTTATTCTTGCATGTCTAAAAATATATTCCTGTAACCTTGATGGCTGAAGGACTGCTTGTCTATGTATGAAATCCTTTCTTTCCTTGAGATTTTAGAAAATGTTACTCTACTGTTGTCTGTCTTTGCCTATTCCTGTAGGTAAATCTTCTGCCAAATTGATTGTCTTTCCATTGTAAATGACATATTGTTGCTTATTTATTAGTTTTTCTTGGTGATTTTTTTTTTTAGCTATAGGCCATGAGTCTTTGTAAAGCCTTATTAGGATATAGCTCAGATATGACTATTCTAAATCAGATCAGTTTTCTCCACACTGTCCTTTCAATATATGAAAATGGGCCTTCTTTTACTTTTGGAATAATTTATTGGATTATAGTTTAAGTGGTGTTCTGTTACATTGTTTTATTTTTCTTCTTCAGAGACTCCAATTATATGTATATTACCTCTTATTTCCCTCTACCAATGCTTTTTCTTGATTTTATTTACTTATTTATTTCATTTTCATTCTCTGCTAATTTTATTCTCTTACTTTCCTACTTGTCTTTGTTAAAGTTCAATTCAATGTTTTCTTGCTCTGGCAATTTGTAATGTTTTCACTAAGGTGAATTTGGCTTTTTCTATTATTTCTTTCCTGAGTTCAGTCATTTTACCTCTTTCTGGGGGTTTTTGCTAATATTGGTTAGGAGTTTTTAATTTCTTATTTGAAGTATTTATCTCACATTTGTACGTTTTTGTCTTCAGGTGTCTAATTCAGGTGAGAATATTATGTTGCACTATCTACTCCACAGTTGACATTTTGAGGATCTTTTTCAACAGTAATATAGTTAGATTTTCATTTTTCCATTGTGTTTCTTTTAGCTTTATATGTAAATTCATCTACTTTTTCTGTTTATTTTGAATATCTAATTTCTCATATCAGCAGTGGCAGTTGTATATAGACCAAAGAGATATTTTTGAGGGGCTTACTGGATTCCTTAGCTCAAAACTATCCTCTTCTGTTACCATGGTAAAATGCTTTTTTTCTAATTGATTTTTCTATTCTAGAGTGGAAAGAATTCATGTTTGTTCTGATTTGTCATTCATCCTCTCTCTCATGTGCACGTGTGCACATGTGCCTACACACACACACACACACACACACACACACACACACAGTGTGTTTCCTTTTCTCTTCACTACCAAATCCCCAAGGGCCATGTCTCCCTCTCAAGGTGCCCATTCTCCTTGCTTTCCAATACTGCTGCTTTGGGTTCTGCTAACATTTAAATCCTTCCTTCTGATTTATTTGAAACCAGCACTCTGATCTACCAGATTTTAAACGTATTCTCACTGTTTTCCAATCCTTGACAGGGCTTTCGTGGTGGGAATTATTTTAGGACAATTGTTATTTGGATTCCTTCTCCCTATAGTCCTTGCTCCTTTTTCTTTGGATCTCTTTGATACCTGTGCCTGGCTCTTCCCCAAATAGGAATTTTTAGAAAATTTCCCACTTACCAATATTTTAAATTCATCGTGTTATATATTTTCCATCCTTTAGATGTACATAAAGCATAAATTAGGTTAGTTTAATTTGCTGCTCTTATCTAGCCAGATGAGTTTTAGGGGAAGAGAAACAGATTTCAGAGGCCAGCATTATTCTGTGTCAAACCAGAAAGACCAGACGATTACAGTTTAAGCAAAAACGTGTCAGAAGTAGGACAAGAAATGATAAAGCTTTTGACAGGGCTCAGATATGTGTTTGACTAACTGTTTGCACCTCTCCAATAAAGAAAAAAAAATGAGCTCAGGTGCAAGCAGTCCTCCAGGGCAGCCACTCTTACTCACCAAATCCATCTTAACCTCACCCTGGCTCAGAGGGTGAGGCAGAGAATTAATCACTGGTAGGGTTTTCATGAGTAACATTACTTCTGTTATGCTCACGCCTGACTGTGCAGTTTCTCACATGTTCACTTTTTGTCTTCCCAGGCTAATACTGACCCAGGTTTTCTCAGGCCCTTTCAATGAGAATATTTTTATCCATTTTGAGGTTCTTTTTAAGTACCAACTCTTTTAAGCAGGCTTCCATGACTTCCTGCAAACTGGATTATGGATCTTTCCTCTGTGCAAGTAGAGCAAACCATGTGCATCCCTGTTACTAAATTGACATGTTATTCTGCTCATGCATGTGTCTTCACATGTAAGGTGTGAATACATCACGATTCTGTCTTCATCTGTATTTTCCTGGTGTCTCTCACAGAGGCTGACATTTAGTAAATGCTCAATAAACATTGGTGGAATTGATGGAAAAAGAAATGAACATAACTGCTCTAGCAGTTACTAGAATGTAACTGCTCTAGCCTGCGCTCTGCATGGGTCTAGTCAATGGGAAATGGTCAACCTTAATTTTATTATTATTATTATGATAGAGAGTTATTGGTCCCTAAAGAACAGTTTCCTCCACTTGCAGTCCTAGCTTCAGGGCCTCTTGGACATAAATGTTGACCATATCTCCCTCAGAGCCTGGAGGCACAGAACATTTTGCTGAGAGAACTCTCAGATGATCTTTCAGATGATCTTTCTATTCTTGTCTCCAGCCATCTTATTGGAGACATACAAATGATGATATCTTCTCTATACAAAGTGAACTGAAAAGAGCATAACTACCCCCAAAGGCTGAAGAAGGAATTTTTCTCTTAAGATAGAAGCAGAATAAAATTCACATAACCTAGTTTTCTGCCTTCACTCACTTGATCTTTAGTTGTGTTTAATTGTGATCTTTAATTGTTTTAGAGAAGTATTTTGATAGTAAAGGACTGCCTGCTTTTGTCCAAGATCATTTTAAGTCTGGGAATTCAAAAGCCTGTTCATTTCCTCGTCTCTAGAGATACCTAAAACTCTATGAGTCACTGAAGCATAGAATTTAGGAATCAAAGGTACATTGCAATCAGCTAGCCTTCTCATTCGACACACATACACTCACTTGCCTGTAGTTATAGAGCTGGTTAATGGCAGAAGAAGTAGCAAAACCAAAGTTTCTCAACTCATAGTTTTATGTTCTTTCTGTGTGAAAAAGTGAAAGTGTTAGTTGCTCAGTTATGTCCAACTCTTTGCAATCCCATGGACTATAACTCTACATATCATAAATATAAATCTCTCTCTTTCTCTCTCTCCCTCTCTCTATAATAGATATAGATATGTATTCTCTGGTTCAGGTCAGCATGGTAGCCTCTCCTTTAAAGCCCCTGACATATTCTGCTTGCCTAGGGGGTCCTGAGAGGAAGTTTTGAAAACTCTTTACTGCACGATGTAGCCTTGAGATTGTATTGAGTGCTTGTGGTCATACACAGTTGTTCAGTCCTGTCTGACTCTTTGCAACGCTGTGAACTGTAGCTCTCCATGCTTCTCTGTCCATGGAATTTTCTAGGCAAGAATACTGGAGTGGGTTGCCATTTCCTTCTCCAGGGGATCTTCATGACCTGGGAATTGAACCCACATCTCCTGCAGCTTCTGCACTGGCCCATGGATTCCTTACCACTGAGCCATGTGAGAAGCCACTGAGATTATATTGGGTTTGCCAAAAAAGTTTATTTGGGGTTTCTTATGAAAAACTCAAATGAACTTTTTGACCAACTTATTAATAGATGTTATAGATCTCCCTGCCATGCCCCACCAAACAGTGTTTAAAATTTGGAAACATTTTTTTTTTCTTCCTTCCCTTCATTTTTATCATGAAAAAAGGGAATAAAATATTCTTTTAAAAATGAGAAATAGCCAAGAATTCTGAGTTTCTCCAGACCTTTACATCACTCTTCATAGGCTACAATTTTCTCTTCCATTTATGCAGGCAGAGTTAATAACCAATTTGGGGTCTTGTGGAGAATTTGTCGCCTCAAAATGCCACCTATTCTTTCCACCTGGGTCTTCTCATAAAAGGACAACTCCAATTTCTTTGAACATAGAGGATAATTCACAGCCCTAGTTTTGCCATGCTCCAGAGTGTCTTCAGCCGTAAAGCAGTGTCAAGAGATTGTCAAAACAGAATTAATTGAAATTGAAACAATAAATTCCTGCCATATAACGTCTTCAGAAGGTGAAAGTCAAGGTGTGTCTCAGAATAAAGCAGAAGGAGACTTCCCTGAAGGTGGGAATTGTGGGTCCAAAGAGAGGATGAGACAGCTTCTACTCCTAACATCATCCGTGTTTTTAAAACCCTGGTTTTAAAAGGAGGAAAAACCAGAATTGTCAAAACAAGAAACCACATCTTCTTACAAGTCAGGGCCCTCCACAGAATTTCTGACAGTTTGAACACCAACTAAAGTTTTTTTAACACCAAATTTAACATGCACAGGCATTTCAGATCTGTCACTAGAGGCGGGATGATGTCAGTGAGAAAATCTGGTGTTGTTTCATTTTCACAAGTTTTTCAGGATCCAAGATGGAGCTGTTTGTTGAGCATGTAACCGCAGAGAAGGAGTAATAATTAGTGATCTGAGAAACAAGCTTGTTGCAAGGTTAAGAATCAAAAAAAAAAAAAAAAAGCTTATTAACAAGGAGAAAAGCTGTCAAAGGGAGGAAGAAAGTGTGACAAACATAATGCCTATTACTCCTGAAAGCTACACTTTGTTTAGAAGGTTTGGAATTCTATTCTCTGGGCCATATGCAGTATGAGTAGGGTCAGAAATTCACACATCGTGGGGCTGCCATTGCAGTCATGTTTGAGAAACATATCATGATGTGGGCATCATATCATCCCAAACCATTTCTTTATACTTTGCCTTTCAGACTAAGGTTGCGTCTCAACTTTAAATTTTTAATTGAAACATGCATGAAAGCTCTATGCATGAAACATGCATGAAACTGAAGACACTTCTAAAATGCATAAGACAATAATGATGATAATGAGGTTTTATGGAATCTTTCATTATTCTGTGCCCATTTGATTCTCTGCATCATGTTAAGAGGCAATATTCTTCCTTGTTGAATTTCCTTTCCTCTAAATTAACATTTATATATTTTTAAATGGCTTGCTTTATGTTAATCTGACATCCTTATGAAGAATTTGATGTTTCATGTAATTTAGCTAGTATCTTTCTGTGTAAGAAAGGAGTTAGTGGGCCCTCAAATTCCTTTAGCTCTTTCCTTATTAACAGAATCCAAGTTTTATTTCAGTGTCAGTGATTCTGGCTGAAAGAAAACATTTCCCAGCCTATGCATTTTTTGCTAACTGGGACCATGACATGAAAACAAAAAAGTTGCATGAAGGTAGATAAGGTTTTGCAAAGTTAACTCATTTGCAAATATGCCCATTTAATTCACCTTTTCTCTCCTTGCAATCTGGTATTTGGTTCTGATGGTTGGAGCTCTAGCAGCCAACTTGATCCATGAGGTAGCTTTGAAATTGGGAAGTATGCTGTAGGATAATAAAGCAGAAAGTATATAATAATATAAAATATATAATATAATAGAAGAAGGGCTTGGCTTCTGAAATTTCATGTATGACTATGTATATCCTTGGCTAAACTCTGGGACCTCAAGTTGTATTAGAGAATAAGTACTTAATTTGTTTAAACACTGTTATTTCTGCTCTTTTCATTTCTGGCAGATGAATGCAATTCTTACTTAATATATACCATTGCTGCACATAAGTTCAGGGAAAGCAGAATGACCAATAGTTAAACCAACCTGTCCTCAGAAATCAGGTCTTCTACATCAAAAGATGGGAAAACAAATATACTTTTTTTTTACATTTATAAAATGTATCATTTTATAATTTTTCCTTGTAAATGATTTACAAATCTACTTACAGTTTCATTTACCTGTCATATGAGCCTTTCCTATGTAAAATCCATGGCTTTGATGTTAAGACACTCTTAATTTAGTGTTGGATTCAGATATTTAAGAAAGTAGTGATGAAACAGACTCATAAGTATTTACACTGGGACCTCTTTTTTTTTTGCAGATATAAATAACCTACCTTAGACCTATTTGGGCTTCCCAGGTGGTACTAGTGTTAAAGAACCTACCTGCTAATGCAGGAGACTAAGAGATGTGGGTTTGATCCCTGGGTTGGGAAGATCCACTGGAGGAGGGCATGGCAACCTTTTCTGGTGTTCTTGCCTGGAGAATCCCATGGACAGAGGAGCGTGGCAGATCCTAAGTCCATAGGGTCACAGAGTTGGATATGACTGAAGTGACTTAGCACGCACAGACATATTTTAAGCTGAAAGGTAATTTATTAGTTTAGGGGCTGGAAAGTCCAAGGTCATATGGGCTTCTGGTGCCGTGAAATCCAGGTGTTAGATTTCGTCAGTCGATACAGTGTTACCATCTTCTAGCTCTGCTTACTAATTTTTTCCCCTTAAGCTTGTTGGCTTCTTTCTCTCTCCTATGGAGAGACTCTCTCTGTGTGAAGGGAAATTTTTCTGTAGGCAGTCCCCCAGGCAGACATCATTGTTGTTCATGTTATTGAGAAAAGAGAGGCAGTATGTCCCAAATTTAATTGGTCCCTAATGGATCCTGTGTTCTTGGACTGTTCATTGTGAACAGATTTGGGTCTCCAAGTCTATGCATTCAGATTACAGTTGAGCCAGCACCACTTGGAATGAGAGGATGGTAGCCCAGTCCCAAGATCTCCATTGTTTCAGAGGTTTCTATTTCTGGGCCTCAGAAACACTGCCCTTATTCCTCTGTGATTCTGTTTTGTCTAAGATGCTGGGACTATTTGAAATTTTATTAGCGCATTCAAGGGCCAGCAGAAGGTCCCTTCCACCACACATCAGAGGATTTGTGTGAGTACTGTGGCCCATTAACTGACTTTGTATCCTTAAGAGTTACTGGACTTTCTGAATTTTAGCCTTCTGGACTTTGAAATGAAGACATTAGACTTGGTACTCTTTAAAATTGCTCCAAAGCCTAAAATTCTACAACTGCACCTCGACACTTTTGCTTAAGCCATATATCCTGTGCTAGGAATATTTCTGCTTTTCCAGATTTACATATGTAAACTGTATCTTTGATAAATAGCCTAGTGCCCTGCATCAATCTACAAAGACTCTAGGAATAGTTTTTTATTCCTTGGCAGTTTTTACTACTTTAATCTAAGAAAAGTAGTGGCCCCCTCTATAACAAAACCTGTGTTTTCCAAAGGCTCCTCAGGTGGTTCCATGGTAAAAAAAAAAATATACCTGCGATACAGGAGTCATGGGTTTGATCCCTGGGTCAAGAAGACCATCTGGAGGAGGAAATGGTAACCCACTCTAGTATTTTTCCCTGAAAAAGTCCATGGACAGAGGAGCCTGGTAGGCTACAATCCATGGGGTCTCACAGAGTTGGACACTACTGAGCAACTGAGCACACGTGTTTTCTAAGTAAATCCAAATTAAACATAAAAAACAGTCATTAAAGAGCGAACCATTACAGGAGATGATAACAGGAATATTGGCAGGTTGGGGAAGAAGCTTGCATGTGCTAAAGGTGTGAAGAAACTTCCCCAGTCCTTCTGCTTTGAAGAGAGAGATTTATTCATCCAAAGACATTCAGTATGAACACTGGGCTATTCTGAAATAAGAAAAGAAAAATTAACACTTAGCATTTACTCTATGCCAGGCACTGTACTCAGTTTTATGGTGGTGTTTTTCTCGTTTGTTTTTCATGACACCTCTGTAGAGTAGGTGTGTACTGTGTGTGCTCAGTTGTGTCTGACTCTTTGCAGCCCATGGACTGCAGCCCGCCAGGCTCCTCTGTCCTTGGGATTTCTTAGGCAAGAATACTGGAGTGGGTTGCCATTTCCTACCCCAAGATGGAACCTGAGTCTTTTCTGTCTCCTGCATTGCTGGCCAGATTCCTGACCACTGGTGCCACCTAGGAAGCTCCATAGGGTAGGTATTATCTTGTAATTAGGACCACTGGAAATGGCAACCTGCTCCAGTTCTCTCGCCTGGAGAATCCTAGGGACAGGGGAGCCTGGTGGCAGGCTGCTGTCTATGGGGTCGCACAGACTCAGACACGACTGAAGTGACTTAGCAGCAGCAGGACCACTCAGATAAGAAAGGAGTGATACATGATCAACTAAAACATAAATAATAAAGGTGGATTCATACTCAGGGAACCTCACTCCCATTGAGGCTGACCTCAACCCAAAGGGACTTCATGGTTTGGAGCATTTCTGTCACATTTCCTCCTGTTCTCCTCTGCTTCCTGATTTCCTCCTTTAGAAGACAGCCCAACTCCACCCCATTGAAAGAAGATCTTGAGGCATAAACATAATTAGAAAGTTGGAAGTGAAGTTCCTAAAGAAATGTAGCTGCTTAATTATAACTGAAGAAAATGAATGAGTTTGGTATAGGGTCCTTCAGCCAAGGGCAAGAGAAGGAGGATCTTGTTGATGGCCAGGTGGTCCTTTTAGAATGTATTAATATTTATTTGGAAGCTGTTTTTTCTTTCTTTCTTTTTTTTTTTTTTGGAAAGAGAAAGGAAAGAATGTTTCCATGAGCCTTGCTCTCTTCTATAAGGTCCATCTGGTATCACAGGTATGCATGCCAAATCACACTATTAAAATAACACATACAAAGGGCTGTTCCTTTTATAAGTTGAAAATCTGTCTGATTTTTCACACTTTCACCAAATCAATGTCTAGAGAAACATTTTATAAGTTAAAATATGTCTTCTGTTACTGCTGCCTCAAGTTATGATTTAATTAGTCATAAATCTCATTTGGAGGTTTAAAAATTTTCCCAGAATAGGATCTACAGACCTTACAAGCTAAGTCTTCCCTAAAGGTGGACATTTGAGCTTTCCTTCTGCAGATTAGCAAATTGCTTCCTCTGCTATTAATCCCATAATATGATTTCTTTTTTAAAAAATTGCTCAGTCTCCAGATCCATCTCCCAAGATGCCAGCTTTTCTCCTCTTTCTAGACTAGTTTCTCTTGTTACATGTATCACCAGGTACCATAATGATTTGTTTTCCTACTGAGAGACTGTAAGCTCCTTGAGAAGAAGCTCTATTTCTTGTTCCTCACTGTCCTCAGTGTCTAGCACAGCACCTGGCATGTAGAAGGTTCTCTACTAGTGTGTGTTACATTGAAATGCTTCTAAGAGTTTGCCTCCATGACCAGGAAGGACAGATGAACAAGTGAACAATGGTTGTGGCTGTGGGTCAGAGTTCATGGGGTCACAAAGTCAGACATGACTGAGTGCACTTCAATGTCAGTGAACAATCAGCTTGGTTTAGCTGAACTCTAGTCATAAAATTATTCCTACTGATAGGAAAGCTCAGAGAGGCCCTTCCTCCATTCTGTGGTTCAGGCATTTGGGAATGTGGTGGTGGAAACAGAAGAAATTAAATTTCACAAACACACGGAGAATGGATTTTTACTGTTTTGGTTTTAAGTGATGTATTTGCCTTGTAAATACAGAACTGAAAAGATTCAAAACAGAGAGTGGCCCAGACAACAATGATTTTGACATTTCTATTGAAATATCTCTTGAAGCATCATGTGGGGAACAATCTTAATAACAGTTGTTAGTCCCCTGTGTTATTTCAGGGCTTGAGATTCTTGTCCCACAAATATAGCTTTGTATTATGAGATGATATTTTAAAAACATTTTCCAGACTTCATCTTACCTCTTGATATATTTATGGCTAATATAATGTCATGATAAAAGGAGTTTTTCATTCTGTTCTGTTTGGTTTTATAACTGTCAGATACTTTTACAAATAAATATAAGGAGCAACCAATTTTTTATAGTATCACTTTTTAATCAAATATATTTTCTTTTATGATAACCCATTTAATCAACCAAGTTCTATATTTGCCATCTTCTAAGTGGTGGTGAAGGTGAAATCGCTCAGTCATGTCTGACTCTTTGCGATCCCGTGGACTGTAACCTACCAGGCTTCTCTATCCATGGGATTCTCCAGTCAATAATACTGGAGTGGATTGCCATTTCCTTCTCCAGGGGATCTTCCCTACCCAGGGATCGAACCCGGGTCTCCCGCATTGGAGGCAGATGCTTTAACCTCTGAGTCACCAGGAAAGCCCCACTAATTCTGATAAGTGATTTAATTTCTCCAAACCTCCCTTCCTTCTTTTGTTTTTGTTTTATATAAGATGTTTATTCATTTATCATTTGGCCACGCCAGGTCTTCACTGCAGCATGAAGAATCTTAGATCCTTGTTGCGGGGCATGCAGAATCTTTTAGTGATGGCATGTGGGATTTTTTTTTTTCTAGCTGTGGCATGTGAACTCTTAGTTGTGGCATGTGGGATCTAGTTCCCTGACCAGGGATTGAACCTGGGCCTCATGCATTGGGAATGTGGAGCCTTAGCCACTGGACCACCAGGGAAGTCCCGCCTCTTTTGTTAACTATGGTTCTTATGATGATAACATGAAAGAATATATGTAACACCCAGGGTACAGTACATAAAATATATTAGAAACTCAATAAATGTTACTTTCTCACTTGGCTTATGGCCCTTCTCCTATAACAGCTGTAAGAAACTTGAGAAATGGGGTGGGGAGTGGGTGTTACCCATCCTACCGCCAATCTGAAAGCTATTTTCAATTTACACATTCTTTTCTAGCCTCTGTGTATATGTTTTTATGCAATTGTAATTATAGCTGTGGATAAGTGCTTCCTGATTTTTCCACTTAATAAATATTATTATAAAGTCCAAAAAATGGTACTTTGTCACAAAAAGAAAAAAAAATACTAGGAATGATCACTATGCTGTCTCTCAGCCTTCTCCCCTTTAACTAAATAATTCCTTTTAGTTATTCTTCCAAGTTTCCACTACTGTTATTATTCTATTCTATCCTGAGCCAGATTTGTTTCTTCATTGCTATGAAATTTCATAATCAAAAAAAAAATTAAGACAGAGTTTTCAGCCTTTAGACAACTGATTTTTTTTTTTGGAGCAAAAATTGAAATTAAATAAATTGCCCAAGTCGCTACATTTCAAGTAGATTAGCATTGGCTAAGGGTGCAGCATTTAGGAAAACTGAGCAAACCATCTTTTTTTTTCTAAATAACAACAATAAAATATTGGCTAAATTTACATTCAAATAATTTAAGTACCTTTTCATGCCTTCTCCTAAATTGGGGTCACTGAGGATCTATAAAAGTATATTATGAGATAAGTCCAGAAAAAAAGATGATATTCCTGGACTCTGGCTCATAATGAAAGGGCGAGGGTTGGGGGAGAATGTGCCTGTGTGTGCACGTCCACACGTGAGTGCCAAAATCTATAGCCAGCCCTTTCACCCAGTCAAAACACCTGTGACAACAATAATTATTTAATGCCTTTTTCTACCTCAAAGATGCTCCTGGCAGCCACCAGCGCTGTAGAGACAGTTTATCATTATGTATGTTAGGACACTGTGAAATAAGAATAAAACCACTCAGAGACACAGCGCTTCAGTGAACAGCATTGTGCTTCAAGTCCTCATTTTGATTTCTTGCTGACCATCTTTGCTCATTTCTAGCCTTTAGATGATTTCTATACCTTCGGCAGATTTGAGACAGCATGATAATTTAGGGAATTGTTAGTGAACTTAACGTTTCTGCTGAGTACCAACCCTTCCTGTAGAAAAATTAATATTGTGGCAGTTACTGCCACATCCCTAACACAGAAGAAGGTAGTATGTGTCATAACATACAAGCAGTTAATAATAATTAGCATTAATTGACTGATTTTTTAAAATTTATTTTTAATTGGAGGATAATTGCTTTCATAATTGACTGATTTTGATTCCATTATACTAGATGCTGTTTCAAACTCTTTGCATGTCTTATACAGCTGAATCCTCAATGACCTCTAATTAACATAACCTCCGTTTTAAATGTGAGAAAACGAAGAGCAGAGAATTTAAATAATTTTCTCACAGTGACATAGTGATTAAATGGTAGACTTATCATTCAAACCCAGGTTATCTAACCCCACAACATAATTTCTTTTCTTTGGCAGCCAAATATTTTGTATATTTTCACTGCAGGGACCTAGGACTTAATGTGCTCACTGAAGGCACTGGTTAGATTCTCAATAGGAAAAATTTTCGGAAACCTGTCTGCCTTAGTCTCAACATAGCTTTCCTACCTTATCCTGTAAATCTTTTATGAATGCGATGGTACTAAAGTGGATTATTGACTTTTTCTCAAATCTGTCCTAAGCTTTTCATATTCATTTTTAATGTCTTTTCTCTATTTTATATTTTTTTCTTTATTATCTCTATCAGTATGATTCCTGTCCTTATCTACAAACCCTCCTTAAGTTTACATGCTTTCTATAAATTCTTCCAAGTCTTTTTCTCCTCTGTTGAAATCAACTTTCCTCTTTGCCTTTGCTTGAACCTCTCTTGAAATGGTGGTCTGTCCTCCCATCTGTGCTCCCATCTGATCTGCTTTACTAGGTTGTAAAGTCTTTAAAGCCAATGCTGACCCTTAGGCAGGGTTGATATCTAATGACTTGCAATGATGCTGAAGATCCTGGCTTGTGTTCAGCAGTTGAGTCACCCAGGCAGTGGGACAGCAGCAGGTAACTCACCCTCCCAGGTCAATGCCAAGAAAACAAAGCCAAGTCCTAATGTGTGACGGGCCAGGGCAGCAAGTTCTTGTTCTTGTTCAGGGGGCTTTCCCTGGTGGCTCAGATGGTAAAAGTCTGCCTGCAATATGGAAGTCCCAGGTTTGATCCCTGGGTTGAAAAGATCTCCTGGAGAAGGGAATGGCTACTCACTCCACTCCTCTTGCCTGGAGAATTCCATGGACAGAGGAACCTGGTGGGCTACAGTCCTTGGGGTCGCAAAGAGCTGGACACAACTGAGCAACTAACACTTTCATTGTTTCTTTCACTTTTCTCAGCCCAGGAGGGGCTGTTTCTCTTCCCTGCAGCACACAGGGAACACAACCTGCTCTCTCTGCTTTAATGCTCCCACCGCCCATTTTATCTTTTGGCATTCTTATTTCAAAATAAAGAAGTCACCTCCCTAGACACTATCCTCTTTTTTTGTTTTTGTTTTGTGTTGTCTTATGTACTGGAGTATAATTGTTTTACAACGATGTGCTAGTTTTTACTACAGCGAAGTGAATCAGTCACATGTATACAGGTGTCCCCTTTTTGGGGTTTCCTTACCATTTAGGTCACCACGGAGCCCTGAGTAGAGTGACCTGTGCAATACAGTTGGCTCTCATTAGTCTATTTTATACATAGTAGTGTATACAAGCCAGTCCCAGTGGCATTATCCTCTTTGTTGCACCAAAGACAGGCTCATCGTATCTTTTGCCTGTAAAGGTGCTTATTTTGGAGAATACAGAGGATATAAAACAAAATGTGAAGAAAATAAAAAGCTTAAGTAGTCTGTTGCGTGTGTTTTAGTGCAGTCCCTGATGGGTTGTTCTTCTCCCATGCTAAAGTTAAGGGGCTTCCCTGGTGGCTCGGTGATAAAGAATGTGCCTGCAATGCAGGAGACAAAGGAGCCAGGCCCAGGTTTGATCCCTGTGTCAGGAAGCTCCCCTGGAGGAGGACATGGCCACCCACTCCAGAAGTGCAGGCCCTGATGGGTTGTTCTTCTCCCATGCTAAAGTTAAGGGGCTTCCCTGGTGGCTCGGTGATAAAGAATGGCCTGCAATGCAGGAGACAAAGGAGCCAGGCCCAGGTTTGATCCCTGTGTCAGGAAGCTCCCCTGGAGGAGGACATGGCCACCCACTCCAGTATTCTTGCCCCTGAGGAATCCCATGGACAGAGGAGCCTGGGAGGCTACAGTCCATAGGATCGCAGAGTCGGACCTGACCGAAGCGATATAGCACGCATGCTAAAGTTAGAGATTCAGAGTTACCTTAGACTTTTCTGAGTCTTTATTCTTGGGGGAATGTTTCCTGAGAGACACAGTCTTGGAGGAATGGAGATATCCATTCAGAGGCCCATGCACATCTAAGGAAGTAGAATGGTGTTGTGATTAGAAGCACATGTTTGGGGACCTGTGTTTGAATCTTAGCTCTGCCACTTTTGTAGGTATGTAACACTGGGAAATTTGTTTAATGACTAAGACCAAAGTTCTTTATTTGTAAAAAGAAAGTGATATGGTGCTTGCTTCATAGAGTGGTGGAAAGTTTAAATGAGAAATGTAAGTAGAAGGTTTCAGGTAGGCATGGGTACTCTTCACTATTATCTGGTTTTCTGTTTCTAGGCATAGGGAAGTTTGTCACTTGCCCAGGCCCTTGAAACTAGGAGCAGTTATGTGAAAATGCTCAGTGAAATATGAGTGTAAATAATGTGTGTCACTTCTAGGGAGAAATACTTAATTGCTGGTGCCAGTCTTTCCCATCTGCCTTTTCCTGGGCAGAGATACATATGACAGTGCCATGAGGTTAAGATGGTTGGAAAATTGAGAAGTCCAGAGGAGACTTTGCATGAGAAGGAAATAAAGCCTTGATATCCTTAGCTTCTGGAATCATAGGTTTATCTGCTATCACAGAATAACCTAACTTATCTTAATACAGTGTTCTATGAAATCTAAGAGTACATATTTCCCTGAACCTCTAGAATGGGAAGTGCTTGTGTTAATGGGCCCCCAACCTGGTCCCACCAGAGAAGGCAATGGCACCCCACTCCAGTACTCTTGCCTAGAAAATCCCATGGATGGAGGAGCCTGGTAGGCTGCAGTCCATGTGGTTGCAAGGTCGGACATGACTGAATGACTTCACTTTCACTTTTCGATTTCTTCATGCATTGGAGAAGGAAATGGCAACACACTCCAGCGTTCTTCCTGGAGGATCCCAGGGATGGAGGAGCCTGGTGGGCTGCCATCTATGGGGTCCCACAGAGTCGAACATGACTGAGGCGACTTAACAACAACAACAACCTGGTCTCATACAGGAGTATTTCCTCAAACTTAGCATCAGCGTGTTTCCCTGACAACCTCACCAGCAAGTCCATCGGCATTATATAGCATATTTCCTGTAACACTCGCCTGCATGGAGTTTCTTTACTTTGTTTTGTATTGTTTTACGTGTTGGAGTATAGTTTCTTTACAACACTGTGCTAGTTTCTGCTGTATAGCAAAGTGAGTCAGCCACACATTTACATACATCTTCTCTTTTTTTAATTCTCTTCCCACTTAGGTTACCACAGGGCATTTAGTGGAGTTCCCTGTGCTATACAGCAGTTTCTTATTAGTCATCTATTTCATTCATAGTGTATATATGCCAAAATCAATCACATTATCCTTAGATTAGAAATCTTTGGGGGTAAACCTTCTTCTAGGAAGACACAGTAATATTTTCCTTGCACACAAAGACCATTAGCAGTCCTCCTGACTACACCTCTCTGGCAGCTTCATTCCTTGCTGTCCAGAATTTAATCTTTTTTCTTCTTTCTTCATATGAAAAAGTCACTTTGTGTCCACTTGCCACAAACATCCTTAGTAAATCTTGTGTTTCATTATTTTTGTAGATGAAAATGATTTTTTAAAATCTTATGGAATTCACAATTTATATGCCAGTGGATTTCATGACTGGAGTTGGCCCACTCTTTCAAGTGAATGGTGTGGATGGTAATTTTGTGATATAGCATGGCTTAGAGGAAAGAACAGGGGCCTACTTCTCAGTTGCAGGTTATAGGGATGATTCTAGCACAGTGTTGCTATGTGACCTTGGTCAATTTCTTTCTTTCTTGAGCTACCTAGAGATTTTCTTACTGAACTGTAAAGTCTTTAACACAGTGTGAGCTTTAACTCCTAACTCCTTATGTTTCTTGCTGTCTCCTATACACATATGCACCCTGCAGTTTGCTTTCTAATAACGTTTGTGTTTTTGTAGAAATAATCTTGTTTTGCATCCTATCTCTGCATTTGCTAACTTAAGTAATCCAAGATAAGCAGTTTAGCCTTCAAGTCTCTGTTGCTCCATCTATAAAAATGGGAATAACAATACCTAACTCCTTAGACTGATGGTAGGGGTGCATGGAGCAACATTGGAAGTTACCTGATAATGTGGTAAGAAGTCAACACATAGTAGTTTCTCTTCTCGTGATTTCCTCTCTCCTGGCTTATAAAGATTCTGGGCCTCCATATTCTATACAGTCTAAAGAGAATGATTATGAATGATTGTTCAGTTTTAAAAAGGTCTTTGAAAAATTATTTTGAAGAAAACTTTTTTTAAATCTTTGATATTTCTCATTTCAGGAAATGTAGGTAGATTTAACTCCTTCCTTATATAGCTCTTACTTTTTTGATGCCTTGAAATTTGCAATTTGGATGTACTTGTTAGCCATAGTCAGCCAAAACTTTTCTACATCAAGATGACAGTTCTGAGCAGTGCTATTGATACTATTACTGTTAATAAAAATAGTCAATATTTATTGAACATATACTATATGCCATATACTATTCTAAGTACTTTATATAAAAATATATTTATATGGTAATATATGAGACATAATTATATAGAGAAGTGTTTGGAGCATATAAATATAGAGCATATGTATTTTACACACATATACAAACAATTCTATGACAGTTGCTGTTGTCCCCATTATCTCAGTCTGGATTCAGTGAGTAGAGTTACTTATTTTGACAGAGAAACAGAAATTTTAATACAAGTGACCAAAAAATTGACACTGATTTATCACAGTAAGCATACCTCTAAGGCTAAACTTAGAGGAGAATGGAAAAAGTTGGAATTACTTAAACTAAAGAGTTTGAAGGAAGGGCTTTGGGGATCCGAGACCAGACATCTGTAAGGGGACACTGTTTCAGGTTATATTTGCATTCTAGTCTTGAAAAAGTATGCTCAGCTGATTGAAGGAGCCAGAAGAACCGCACCCTGGAAGCAATGCTGCTGCACAGACTGTTACTGAGGAGCCATTGCTGCAGGGACAAGACAGGAACAGGAAACACAGCGGGAAGGAGTAGGTGCGTCTTCCTCTTCCTGTCTGCGAATCTGCCCTCTGGCATCCTCAGGTGGAGAGCAAGATGGAGATCCAGCCTGCAGAAGAGACATGTGGCTCTTACAGTTCTAACTCCAGCCTCAGGGAACAGAGTGGAGCAGCTGAGAGATGACTCTCACTAATCAACACACTCCAATAATAATAATCAACAAACTCTACCCCTTTAGCCATTTGCAATCTATATATACACCCTTGAATACATATTTAGATTTCAGTACAATAATAGAACAGCTTTATGTGTCCATGTAAGAAGATGTAACTCTCTCTTTATACAAACAAGATGCTCTCCTCCTCCCGATAAAGTGAGGAGATGCAAAGTTCCAACAGTTACTGTGTGCATCTCTGAGAGACGGTCACGGTATTCACCTCTGAAGTTCTGAAAAGCAAGCCAGGTAATTTCCATCAGGTTGTGCTGAGGCACCTGCATACAATTTCAAGAAAGCGATCCAGTGAACTGTGCTGGGAAGGAAAACAGTTCTTCACAATGATTTCCCTTGTCCATTGACTTGTAGATAAGTTTAAACACTTGGTGCTTGGTGAAGCTCTTCAGGGCAGTCATTTCCAGATTTATTCTCAGCTGCACTTCGGCCCCAGTGCAGTCACTGCCATCCTCTCCTTTTCCTCTTCTCCCCTCCTCCCCTTCCTTTCCTGTTCTTCCTCCCTGTCAGCCTCTTTTTCCTCCTTCTTCTCCTTCTCCCCTCCTTTTTATATTTGTATATCCTTTAAATCAACTTGAACATTTTTTTCTGGAACAAATTAGTGTATGAGTATACAGAAAACAAAATATTGCCATTTTCTTCCCAGAAAGGTTATGTATTTGCATACACACCTAATATGATTTTTTAAAAAAAATGTCTGTGGTGCGAAGGTGCTCAGCCATGTCCGACTATGCAACCCTATGGACTGTAGCCTGCCAGGCTTCTCTGTCTATGGAATTTTCCAGGAGAAAATACTGGAGTGGTGGCGGGGTCCAGCCCTGGTGGGTTCAGGGTAATTCGAAGGTGAGACAGAGTCAGCGTCCTAGGAAAAAACTTATTTAATTACAGATATATAGAGAGATTAGAAAGAAATAGTGTAGTAGGAAAATTAGTGGAGAACTTGGTTTACGTGGGATACCAATAAAATTCCAAGACAAGGAATTTGCACCATCTACGTTGGGCCACCGGCACCACTTGAATAGCAGAAGTTGCCCCTTCTTGGGCTTCTTCTCACGTGGAAGCCGGGGCAAGTAAGTAGACATGGTGAGCACCCACGTTCCAGATGGGAATTCAGCCAGAAAAATGGGGAACAAGAAAGAAATGACATGGGGGAATCAGTCTTTCCAGAAACTAATCTGATTTCTTTATTTTTTTAGTTTTGCTTATATACCTTTTGTTACACATAGAGACAAATGGCAATTTTAAAATCACATGGGGGTCAGCAGTCCTGATCTTTATCAAAATCAGGTGCTTCACATAAAAGTATTTAAAAAAGGGTCTTAGGGGTTTTACATCATCTTCTGGCCATGAGGTCTGCTGACATTTTATGATCCTTTCTTTCTGATAACCAAAAAACTTATTTTTTCCAAGGGTGTTTTTTTCTTAAACCAGGCACCACCCTCTGAAGGTAGCAGATAAAGTTGCATTCCTATACAGTGAGGGTGTAGTGGGTTACAACTAAGAAAGGAATTTATTTAACCTAAGGTTAACATGATTAATCTTAATGGTTAACACTTATTTCTCCTATATGCTAGTATATTCATTATAAGGGCAGGGAATATGGGGATTTAGCAGCAAACATCAGCCCATCAAATGAAAACCCTGCACCAATGTTCCCCTTAAGATCAATTTGGTCTTAAGATAGTGATAAAGTTACATTTTTACATAGCAAGGACACAATGATTTATAACAAAGTACAGTGATCTATAACAAAAGAGAAAATTTGTTAACTCAAAAAGTCTAGTGTTGCTAACATCAAAAACTACTATATTTCCTTTTCTATATTCCAAATACATTGATTAATATATTCCCAGGTGTCTAAGGATATGGAAGCCTGGCAGCAATCATTGAATCAACAATGAGAAAAGCCCAATGCTAATTAAGACTTTCAAAATACTCCAAATTCTCTGTGCTGTTTATGGTTGAGAGGTTGTCACACAAGCTAGTCTGTCAGCAGAGAGGTTTGACCTGAGACACCCTTGTCACACCCAGGGCAGGGAATTAGCAGCAATTATTGGCACCTTCACCAATATAATTCCTAACCAACCCTCTATACTAATAATTTCTAACTTCCCAAAAGAATCTGCCTTTAGTAAGTCTAAAACATCTCGTGCCTCTCACAGTTGGGAGGCTGTAAACAATCACATGTGGCTGGACAAACCTATACAGGCAGGCTAGATAACCTTCAGAGGAGTTCGTAAATTGAAACACTTTTGTCACGCCCAGGAATTTTTATTGACTTGGAGCTACATGTTTACCCATTCTCTGAGAGAACCAGTGGGGAACAGCCCCCCATAAAGTCAGAGACATAGGTGAGAGCATGAAACAGTAAAGTAGGTAGACTCTGGTTTGGGGGGTAGATGCTCAGGAACAGGTGTTTCCTGAGGCTTCATCACGCCTTTGCGTGGGCCGAAGCCTCCTTCCTCATGACCTTTGCCATGGGCGAAGTTCCTCACACTGGCTCCTGGCAGAGTGGATTGCCACTTCCTATTCCAGGGGAATCTTCCCAACCCAAGGATCAAACCCAAGTCTCTTGAGTCTGCTGCATTGGCAGGTGGATTCTTTACTACTGTTGCCACCTGAGAAGCCCTAAATAAAATGTATATCTCACTCTAATCCTGTCAATAACATTTTCACATCTTTACTAGTATAATGGGTGAGTAAATTGTATCTCCTGATTTCTATTACTTTGCTTGTTAAGTTGCAGATTTTTCATGTAGATGCCATTTCTATTTTCCTCTTCTAGAATTTTTTATCTTCAAACCATTTAAATACTCTTTTTCTGAAGTCCTTAGTGGATTGTTCTTACTAATTTTTACATGCTCCTTTTATATTAGAAACACTTGTTCATCATACCATAGTTGCAATTTTAAACCCAATTTTTATTTCCCTTAAAATTGCATTTCTATAGTTTCTGCTATATTAGATGCATCTTGGATTGATCAAAGCAGTTGAATGTCTGTGAAGGTATTGCTGATATCAGTGGAAGGATATAGTTTAGGGATCACCAATCAGACATTCAGCCTGTTCTGAAAACTGTCAACATGATGCTGACAGGCATGTTGACCGTCCAGATGTAGTTCTCCAAGTTTTTGGTCTATCAGTGGGTGACATTTTACCATTTAAAGGGAAACTTATGTATGACTATGTGGCTTCATCTTTTAGAGTGATAACATAGCAACAGCTTTTGTTAGTCTGCAGGAACCAGAGACAGATTGAATTCTTGGCAAGATATAAGAAAAGAGCTTTCACAAACTCAGCTGGCTATGATGCTCCCTGAGTTGTGAGTGCCACTGAACACAACCCCTGTGAGTGAGGCTTCCCACACTGTGAACAACACATCACTCAGCAACAACCATCCCCTCACGGGTCTGATAGAGAGAGTGAAACGTGCCAAGGTGAAGTTACTAGGAAAGAGGGCAGAAACACTGGCACATTGCTTTCCTATCTAAATGGAACACTTAGGAGCAGCAATAAAACATAAACAGACACACACATCACCAATTTATTTTCACTGTTGAAGGTGAGCAAATTCACAACAAGGCTATCCATAAACATTGAGTGTCTGTTTCATCACAGACTAGAGGTTGGCAGAGGTGAAAAAGGTGATTTGGTTTCCCAACCAGGGTTAGGTCAGCTCTAAACAATACTGAAAGATAAGCTTGTTAGTTTGATTTCCCTGTCCGTGACTCGTTTGCTATTCTTAGGTGCCTATGCCATGCTCACTCAGTGGCCACTCTTTTTCAGTAATAATGTGCAGTTTACCTACTGTCAGTGATTCATTGATCATCTAAGCATTTGCTATCTATCTTTTGTAGGCACCTCTACTATGCTAGGTATAGAGAGTTCAATATTTCAGATGTTAGGTCAGAAACCCTACTCAAACCCGTTTTTCATGTTTATTCATGACACATAATTTGGTGACCAAGATAAAATTCCGGAGTTAAACTGTCCCATCAAGTTTGTCTCTCTCTCTCTGTTTCATCATGAGAAGTTTCTATCTACATGACAGCAAAGCACCTATGTATAATGATATAGAGGAAAATTTTAAAAATCTTGTGTAATCGTCACAACAAAATGGAGAATACAAAGGAAACAGTCTGCAAAAGAGAGTGCCTTGAGGCCTGAGGGACAATGCCAAAAATCCAATTCATGCGTAACTGGAATTACAGAGGATAAGAAAGTTACAAAGAATCAAAAAAAAAAATTGAAGACACAAAAGAGCAAACAAAAAGATAAAATAGACCACATCAAAATTAAAAACATATATCAAAGGACACTGTCAAGGAAATGAAGAGATAGCCTATAGGATGGGAGAAAACATATAGGTTGTAAATCACATATTTGATAAGAGTTTAATATCCAGAATATATAAATAACTCTTATAACTCACAACAGAAAAGCAAATAACCCAGTTTTAAAATGAACGAAGAACTTAAGTAGACAGTTCTCCAAAGAAGGTGTGTGTGTGTGTGTGTGTGTGTGTGTGTGTGTGTGTGCTCACTCAGTCATGTCTGCCTCTTTGTGACCCCATGGACTGTTGCCCACCAGGCTCCTCTGTCCATGGGATTTCCCAGACAAGAATACTGGAGTAGGTTACCATTTCCTCCTCCAGGGCATCTTCCCAACCCAGGAACTGAACCCACATCTCCTGTGTCTCTTGCATTGCAGGTGGGTTCTTTACCAACTGTACCACCTGGGAAGTCCACAAAAGAAGATATACAAATGGCCAAAAAGCACATAGAAAGATGTTCAATATATTTTGTTATTAGAGAATTGCAAATCAAATTGTAATAACCTTTCACACCCAAAAGGATGGCTATAAAAATAGAAAACACATGTTGGTGAGGATATGAAAAAACTGGAACCCAAGTACATTGCTGATGGGAATGTCTAATGGTGCACCTACCGTGAAAACATATTCAAGGAAGAGGCATCCCGATCAGTTCTGGTGCATGGATGCTCATAGAAGCCCTAGTCACAACAGGAAAATGGTGGAAACAAACTAAACGTCCACCAGTGACTACATGGACAGACAAAATGTGGCACAGGTGTCTAACGCAGCATTCAGCCATGAAAATAGTGAAGTACTGATGCATACTGTAATATGAAAGAACGTCAAAGGCATATTATGCTTAGTGAAAGAATCCAGGCAAAAAGTAAGTTGTTGTACAATTTCATTTATATGACACATCCAGAATAAATAATCTGATCCATAGAGACATAAGCCAGGTTAGTGCTTGTCAGGGGTTGGGTAGAGGGAAGCCTGGGGACGGGTGGTATGATGGGAACAGGGGCTCCTTTGGGGTGATGAAAGCGCTTTGGAACTAGATAGAGGTGACGGCTGCAAAACACCGAGAACAGACTAACTGCCATCAAAGGGTACACTTTAAAACAGTTCAGTTCAGTCGCTCAGGTCTGTTTGACTCTTTATGACCCCGTGAATTGTAGCACGCCAGGCCTCCCTGTCCATCACCAACTCCCAGAGTTCACTCAGACTCACGTCCATCGAGTCAGTTTTAACATTATGTAAATTTTGCCTTGATATAAATTTCAAGAAAGATGGTGGACATTTTCCCAAAGTTTGTCAAAAACTTAAATATGGTAATTCAAAAAGTCCAGTGAACTCTTAGGAGAATAATTATGAAGTAAACCATGCCTAAGAATCATATTCAAACTACTGAGAACCAAATAGAAACCAAACTGATGGAAATAAATCTCAAAAAGCAGCTAGAGAAAAGAATTCAAAATGTTCAGGAAAGCAGCAAGCTAAAGAATGAATTTTCATCAAAGACTAAGAAGACAGTAGGAAGACATCTTTACAACTTGAAAGAAAAACAAAATTGTCAGTCCAGAAATCTACTTTCAAAAATAAAGGCAAAATAGAGACATTTTTGGATGAGATAAGGCTAAGAGTATTCATTGACAGCAGACACAGACTGCAGGCAATGTGAAAACACATTCTCCAGGCTGTAGGAAAATGATACCTGGAGGATACTCAGAACTTTTATAACAAGAAAAAGCATAAATATCCTACCTTTTTTTCTTAATAAATTTTTAAAATTAGATTTTATTATTGAAAGCAAAGTTATAAGATTTTATTATCAGTTTTTAGAATATAAACATAGGTAATACATATGATATCTATAGCATAAAGAATAGAGTGGAGTGGGTGATGAAAATGAAAGTCATTCAGTCATGTCTGACTCTTTGTGACCCCATGGACAATGCAGTCCATGGAATTCTCCAGGCCAGAATACTAGAGTAGGTAGCCTTTTCTTTCTCCAGGGGATCTTCTCCAGCTGGATTAAACCCAGCTCTCCCACATTTCAGACAGATTCTTTAGCAGCTGAGCCACAAGGGAAGCCCAAGAATACTGGAATGGGTAGCCTATCCCTTCTCTAGCATATCTTCCTGACCCAGGAATCAAACTGGGTCTCCTGCATTGCCGGCAGATTCTTTACCAACTGAACTATCAGGGTGAGCTCTCAGGAGTGGGTGATGGGTCTACACAATTTTAAGCTTTTCACATTTTACAAGAAGGGGACAATAGTAACTCAGATGCTGAAAAGTTAAGGATGTATATTGCATTTACAGAGTATCGACTTTTTAAAAAGTACAAAGAGGCATAACTAATAATCCAGTAGAAAAATTAAAATGAGATTCTAATAAAATATTCAAATGGCCTCAAAGAAATCAAGAAATGCAGAACAGAGATTAAAATAAAGACAAAAAAAGCCCTTCTTTCTCAGCCTCTTCTGACCCTTCACATTTATCTAAATTGTTGTTGATTAGTTGCTAACTCATGTCCAACACTTTTATGATCCCATGGACTGTAGACCACCAGGCTCCTCTGTCCATGGGATTTTCCAGGCAAGAACATTGAAGTGAGTTGCCATGCCCTCCTCTAGGGGATCTTTCTGACCCAGGGACTGAACTGGAATCTCCTGGATTAGCAAGTGGATTCTTTACCACTGAGCCACCAGCGAAGCGCTTTCATCAAAATTAGAGAGACTATATAGTTTTCCAGAAACACTCTGCACTTTTCCCCCTCTGCATCTTCAAGCTCACCATCTCTTTCATCTCAAATATCTCTCCTTTTATTCCTGTGCAAACTCTAGACATGGCACAAGTCACACTTTACTGACACTTATGAGATGGCAATTACTTTATGCTGAAAAGACCAGAAAAAAATTTCACTCTTCTTCCAGGCAGCCTTTCCTCTCTGTGTTTTGCCTCATCCATTTCCTTCAGTCCAATAGAATTTACCACTTCTTTCAATAAAATCCCATAGTGTCTTCTTAAGAGAGTGTTTAGGGCAATTCTCTTGTTTAATCTGAGCAATAAGTCTGGGTAGGAGTTTAAATTCTGTTTACTCATAAATAGCTTTCTTACCCAGAAAGGTGCTTCAGGAAAGAGAACAATATTAGTACTTAAACAAGGACGTTTGAGTAAAAGTCTCAGCATTTGAGTACCAGATTGACCACTCATTAACTCTGTGATTGTGAGAAAATTCCCTAACTCTTCTGAGCCTCAGCTTGCTCATGTCTCAAATGGGAATAATTTTAGTCTCTAACTTATAGATACGTTGCAACAAGTAAGTATGATAATGTATCTAAACCTTTTAGCACAGTGTCTAAGAGCTCAGTAACCATAATGATTATAAAGGCAGAAGGGAGGAATGATATCAAAACAACGGTGAGGATTATCACCTCTCACACCCTGTATCCCTATTATCTGTAGCCCAAATGGTTTTTCAATCTCCAGTAATCTTCAACATTTTCCAGAACTCTGGGCTATTGCATATTTTTGGATTTTCTCCTAAATCCCTAAATCTCCTTGGGCAACTGGCAGAATCCGGTTTCTGCTGAGCAGGTGTTTTTTGTCCCAGTAGTCTAAGTTCTTTCAGTGCTTGAGGACCTCTCTTTGTTTTCTTATGCAAGTAGATTTTTTTTTTCTCTTCTGCCCACCCCCGGGAGCACATCAGTGCTGGCATCGGGCCAAGGTTCCCTGGTGGAGTCTGGCACACTGGTTTGGATTTGATGACAGTCTTTAATTTTCCCAGGCCTTTCCCTCAACTACTGACCCTGAAGCTCTGTCATTGCTTGAGTGTTTTTATTTCAGTTCTTAATGTAACCTTTCAGTATAGTGCAAATGGGCTTCAAACACTATTAAAGTGTTCATACAGAGCCACTAGTCTCCATTGTCTGTTTGGTCTTGCAGCTCAGTTGTATGTTCCATTTTTTTTTTTTTTTTATAATCAGGGATCTGAAGTCAAGTTGACCAACACCAGTTTAAACCACAAAGGTACCAAGTGATTGTAGGTGAAAGGCATCTTCAAAATACATCCCTTCCTCTCCAGCTTCATGCCAGACTCCTATAGCCTTTGCTCAATCCACATTCTCGATATAATGCAAAAAGATGATGACAGTTCAGCTTCAGAAGTAACCTCTTCGGCAGCGGCTGATTTCACATTGTCAGCGTTTTGTACCTGACATGCCTTCCTTGTTCTTCCTCTCTGGCAGACTGTTAGATACAAGTCACCATGTAGGCAGAATGAGATAAATTAGAAAGACTCCACTGGCAATTTATCAGGAAACTGCCGCAAGGCAGACCATGAATTTCCTTGCTAACCCTCCACTTTCCACTCTCCACTCAGGCTACAGTAGTAACGCTTTGTAACGACGTAATGGCACTCATCCTTCAGTCTCCAGTGACACTGCCCACAGCTAATTGGCTCTTATAGCATCCCTGTAGGGTAAGCAAGCAATGCTACCACTGTCCCCGATTTGCCAATAACTGAGATGCAAAGTGGCCAAGTGTCTCTTGTAAGGCCATAAAGAGTGTCACTCAGAGAAGTCCTCCCCTGTTACCTGTTCGCCCCATTCACTGGGTTTCCCTGTAGCTCATATCTCCCGAAGAAAGCCTGCTAATCCGAGAGTCTCTGGGCAAACCCAGGGAATGCGAGCTTGAAGAATGGATGCTTCTCGAAGTCCCTTAGTTGTGGTGTTGTTTTACATTTTTAAAGTTATGCTCATTAGCAGCTTTGAAAAGGACACAATCTCTCATTCTCCACTGCGACCTTTATTGTAAAAGGAGCTACTGAAACTCATGGAAGAAAAAGAGCTACTGAAACTCATAGGAGAAATTCTGACAGCTGGGAGAGGGAGACTCATTTTCCCAGAACCCAGAAGGAAGCCTGTCATGTCTGCTGGCCCCCACAGCTGTCCTCCCACCACAAGATTCACTGTCCTGATCAAACCAACCCACTAGGGTCCCCGGGAGCAGTTCTGCCAGCTCAGGACTCTGGGACTCAGCTTCAGGTGCTCTGGTTATAGTCTGTTTGCTTGGGGACCTTACCAAAATTTCAGTAATTAAGAGAGGCTAAATTGGATTCTTCCAGGACACCAAGTTACAAAACAGACCAGTTCATGAGTTATCTATTCATTCTTAGAACTAATAAGCATCCATAAAAATTCTCCTGTATGCCGGGCACTGTGGAATAAGAGTGAATAACACACAGTGTTTCTACTCATGAATCTTCAATTCAGTCCTTCCCCTGTTTCCTTTATCCACTTATTCTGCAAGTGCTAAGTAATGTTCAGTCATCCCAGAATTATCTTTCTGTCCTCTTCTGAACATAGGCTTTATCTCAAAATTCCAAGCACAGTAGGAAGATGGCACGTGTAGCGGGTTATGTGGTGACTCTCCAAAAGATATGTCCGTGTCCAAATCCCTGGAACTGGTGAACATGACCTTATTTGGGAAAATACATAATTTTATATATTTATGTATTTTATATATGTATATACATAAATTTGGGAAAATATATAATTTTCCTAAATAAATAATTATGATATAATTCCCAAAGATTTAATTAAGGATCTTGAGATGTGATCCTCTTGGATTATCCAGGTAAGCCTAAGTCTTATGACACATGTCCTTAGAAGATATAAAGGAGAAGAAACATAGAAGGAGACAGTGTGAAGATGGATGCAGAGACTGGTGTATGCAGCTTATAGTGAGGCAGCTATAAGCCAAAGAGTACCAAGATTACCAGAGCCAGGAGAATTTAGGAGAGGAACATGAAATGCATTCTCTTCCTAGAACCTCTAGAGAGATGTGGCCCAGCTCACGCCTTTATTTAGGATTTCTGGTTTCCAAAACTGCAAGAGAATAAAGGTATTCTATACCACCTAGTTTGTGGCAACTGTTTTTTCACCCCAGTTACAGGGTCTTCCCCAATGATGCAGCATTAAAGAATCTGCCTGCCAGTGCGGAGATCAAGAGAGGCAGGTTCAATCCCTGGGTCAGGAACGTCCCTTGGAGAAGGAAATGACAACCCACTGCAGTATTCTTGCCTGGAAAAAAAATCCAATGGACAGAGAAGCCTGGCAGGCTACAGTCCATGGGGTTGCAAAGAGTTGGACATGACTGAGCGACTAAGCATAGACACAGACAGGCAATTAATCCAGCATGGCACATTGGCCTTAGAAGATGTACACAGAAACATATGTCTATGACCAGTGGGCACACTCAGGTGACTTTCTGAAAGTCAGAGTCCTGACTCTTTTGACACATGTCCTGAGGCTGATATGATGAGCCACAGTAATATCCAGTCAATAATTTTGTTCCATCTTTTGAAGGCCATTCTCTCACTTTTCTCTAAGAGCAACTTATAGAAAGAGCAACAATAGAAAGCAAGTGATGTTTTTGAACTGTGGTGTTGGAGAAGACTCTGGAGAGTCCCTTGGACAGCAAGGAGATCCAACCAGTCCATCCCAAGGGAAATCAATCCTGATTATTCATTGGAAGGACTGATGCTGAAGTTGAAACTCCAATAGTTTGGCCACCTGATGTGAAGAACTGACTCATTAGAAAAGACCCTGATGCTGGGCAAGATTGAAGGCAGGAGGAGAAGGGGCTGACAAAGGATGAGATGGCTGATGGCATCACCAGTTTGATGGACACGAGTTTGAGCAAGCTCTGGGAGCTGCTGATGGACAGGGAAACCTGGTGTGCTGCAATCAGTGGGGATGCAAAGAGTTGGACATGACTGAGCAACTGAACTGAAAATATCAAACTGGTTACCAAGAAATACATATTCCTTTTGCTTTTGTTTGCATAAATTATTCTCTGGGAAAGGTGCATACAGATTATAGTACAAATTATGTTGACAATAATAGGTCAACAGTCACAATTTGCAAGTTCCACCTATTTGTTGTCCAAGAGAAAGGCAGAAAATAAATATTCATGGGACAAAGGGTGGGGAGCTCCCATGTTTGTAAAGGGCCTTGTGTGAGTCAGTCTCCCAGAACACCCCTCTGTAGATGAGGAGAATTGTCTGGTATTGTTTCTAACCAAAACCTAAGTTCCCCAAGGATGGGGGCATCTGTGTTGCTTATCATTATATCCCTCTCCATGCCTAGTATAGTTTTTGACTCTTGGTATTAACAGTGTTAACTATAACTCACCTTTATTGAATGTTTAATATTTCAGATTTATTCTATGTGCTTTACATGCATTGACTAATTTGATCTTCAGAGCAGTCCTATGAAAGAGATTCTTATATGATCCCTATTTTACAATAAGAATACAAAGTCAGGTTAATAATCTGACTGTCATCTCCTTCTCCCCCTGCCCTCAATCTTTCCCAGCATCAGGGTCTTTTCAATTGTAGGCAAGGCTTTTTTGATTATAAAAATCACTCACAGTGGAAGAGAGACTGATAAATTGGAGCTTCATCAAAACTAAAACTTTCTCTTTAAAAGACACTGTCTAGAAAACGAAAAGGCAAGCTGAAAGCTGAGAAAAGACATTTGCAACCTGATCTGGCAATAGACATTTTCAAAATATGTAAAGTTTACATCTCAGTAATAAGATGAGAAGCCAATAAAAAGTTGGCAAAAGATTGAACATACACTTCATAAAATAATATATTTGAAAAGCCAATAAGCACAAGAAAAAAAATGTTCAACGTCATTACTCATTAGGGAATGCAATCACAATGATACTACACACTCTGTGGAATAACTGAAAGTTTAAAAGACTGACACTATTACACGTGGACAAGGCCTGAACTTTCATACATTGTCAATGGAAGTGTTAAATGCATAATTACTTTGGCAGTTTCTTCTATAGTTAAACATATACTTACGCATGACCCAGAAATTCTACTCCAAGTGAAATGCAAACACTTGCCTACTCATAGTGTTCACAACAGCTTTATCATAATAGGCCCAAACCGGAAGCAACACACATATATCAAGAAGTGGTATGTTCATTCAACAAGCTATTATCCAGCAATTACAGAAGCATGCTAATATACACAACAAAGATGAATCTCCAGGGCTTCCCAGGTGGCGCAAGTGGTAAAGAATCCACCTGCCAATTCAGGAGATGCAAGAGATGCAGTTGCTATTCCTGGGTTGGGAAGATCCCCTGGAGAAGGAAATGGTAACCCACTCCAGTATTTCTTGCCTGGAAAATTCCGTCAACAGAGGAGCCTGCTGGGCTACAGTCCCTGGGGTTGCAAAGAGTCAGACATGATTGAGCACACACACACAGACACACAACACAGATGAATCTCAAAAATAGCATGCTGAGTTAGATACAACAGCACTGTGCAAGTCTTTATATGAAACTAATTTTTATATACAGAAAAGGTGATCTGGATTGGGTCTTGAGAAGAGAGTCGACTGCAGAGAGGCATGAGGGAAAAATTGAGGGTAATGAAAATATTTTTATGCTTATTGTGCTGGAAATAACCAAACACATTTCTCAAACCTCATTAAACTGTACAAGTAAATTTGGATTATTTTATTGTATACAAAATTTACCTCAATAAAATTGATTATTAACCTGTCATCCCCTTCTCCCCTTGAGATGATTGGATGGCATCACTGAATCAACGGACATGGGTTTGGGTAAACTCAGGGAGTTGGTGATGGACAGGGTGGCTTGGTGTGCTGCGGTTCATGGGATCGCAAACAGTCAGACACAACTGAGCGACTGAACTGAACCCAAAGGTCACAAAGATTTTCTCTTGTGTTATCTTCTAGGAATTATATCACTTTTTAAAATCCAGAGGTCATGAATTTTAAGTTGTTATTGTTGTGTGAGACAATTGTGGTCTGGGGTTTTTGTTGTTGTTTTTTCCTACTTTGTTATTCAGTTGTTCCAATAAACTTACAGAAAAGAGTATTCTTTTTCAATTGAATTAACTTACAAACTTTCTCTCAAGTCAGTATTCCTATCTACTGACCTGTATTGCTGTGCTTATGTCCATACTACGGTCTTCTAACTACTGCTGCTGCTGTTAAGTCTCTTCAGTCGTGTCCAACTCTGTGTGACCCCATAGACGGCAGCCCACCAGGCTCCCCCGTCCCTGGGATTCTCCAGGCAAGAACACTGGCGTGGGTTGCCATTTCCTTCTCCAATGCATGAAAGTGAAAAGTGAAAGGGAAGTTGCTCAGTCGTGTCCGACTCCTAGCGACCCCATGGACTGCAGCCCACCAGGCTCCTCTGTCCATGGGATTTTCCAGGCAAGAGTACTGGAGTGAGGTGCCATCGCCTTCTCCATTCTAACTGCTACAGCTTTGCAATGTATCTTGAACCTAGGAAATGGGAGTCCTCCAATGTCATCTCACTTTTTCAAAGTTATTTTAATTTTTCTACATTTTTTTCACAGCTAATCAAATCTTATAATTAGCTTGTCAATTTCAGAAAAAGTCTGCTAGGATTTTGATGGACATCATATTGAATTTAGACATCAATTTGGATAGAATTGACATTTTGACGTACTGAATTGTCTGATCCAGGAATGTGGTCTATTTCTTAATTTATTTAAGTCTTTATTAATATCTCTTAGGAGTGTTCTGTTGTCTTCAGTTTAGATGTCTTGTGTGCTGCTGCTAAGGTGCTTCAGTCGTGTCTGACTCTGTGCATCTCCATAGACGGCAGCCCCCCAGGCTCCCCGGTCCCCGGATTCTCCAGGCAAGAACACTGGAGTGGGTTGCCATTTCCTTCTCCAATGCGTGAAAGTGAAAAGTGAGAGTGAAGTCGCTCAGTCATGTCTGATTCTTTGTGACCCCCATGGAGGAGCCTACCAGGCTCCTCCGTCCATGGGATTCTCCAGGCAAGAGTACTGGAGTGGGGTGCCATTGCCTTCTCTGAGAGGTCTTGTGTAACATTTGTCAGATTTCTTCCTAGGAGCCTCATAGGGTTCCAAGTGCCTGTTGCTAGTATGTGGAAATATAATTGATTATTTTGTACATATAGTCACCTTTGTTCAGTAACTTACCAAGTGGTTCTAGTAGCATTTCGTACATTACTTGCGATTTTCTGTTGTCTGTAATAAAGATAGTTTTACTTTTTCTTTCCAATTTGGTTGTTTTTTTATTTTTTATTGCCTTATTGGACTGACCCAGACTACCAGTACAAGACTGAATAGCTGATTCTACTCATGTTAGATCACTTGATATTGTTCCATGGTTAGTGAGGCTGTATGAATTTTGTTCTGCCCTTGTTATCTCTGTGACTCAGTTTAGACGGTTTCTTTCACTATGACTTGAAGTCTAATAACCTTTTCTTCTGCAGTAGAATCTTACATACATTCAGTGAATTTTCCAATTCAGTATTGTGTTTCCCATTCTAGAAATTTTCTTTCATTCGTTTTATAGTTTTTCACTTTTCTCTTTACCGTGTTGATGTTTCTCTCTACATCACTGAACATATTTAAAATGATGGTTTTAAAGTCATTAACATTTCCATAATCTCTGTCATTTCTTAAGCTCTTTTTATTGACTTTTCTTTTGTTTATGGATCCTGATTTTCTGCTTCTTTATGCACCTAGTAATTTTTAATTAGATACTAAGTATTATGATTGTTACCTGGTTGAGTACCTGCATTTTGCTTTCATCCTAAGAAGACTGTCCTCTTTTGTTCTGGTAGCCAGTTACTTTGCTTCTAGGTCATCTTGCTCCTCTCAAGGCTTGTTTTTAAGCTTTACCAGGGCTTGTTAAGTGGAGCGTCCGATCTTTGGCGAGCATAACACTGTTCTGAATGACAATGACAATGGCAATTATGGTGTCTCCCTCTTAAATGCCCCGAGTGTTCAGTGAGGTCTCCCAACTCTTCTTGGTCAGAACTCTAATTTTCTCAGCCTTGAGCAAACTGAATTAGTTGTTTTACAGTTAGGGTGCTTACCTGGAGAATCCCATGGACAGAGAAGCCTAGTAGGTTACAGTCCATGGGGTTGCAAAGAGTCGGACACGACTGAGCGACTTCACCTTCACCTTCATTTGTTTTCCTTTGTTTGGCAATTACACGACTTTATTGTAATTTGTCTAGTATCTGAATATTGTTTCTTTGTTTCATGAATTTAGTCCAGTTTTCTGGTTATTGTTGGTGGAATGAGCAGTCTAGTCTTTCCTTTGGGAATTACAGGGCTGTGCTATTCTTTACCTACTGTCGATGAATATTGTTTTTTGTTTGTTTGTTTGTTTGTTTCATGAATGTAGTCCAGTTTTCTAATGGACTAGATGATGGAATGGGTAGTCCAGTCTTTTCATCACAGTTGAAAGCAATGTACTCAGCATAATTGTTGAATGAAGACCCTCAAGTTCTCATTTCATGATCTAGAGTAAATGTAGTATTAAGTGTAGTACTTTATCCCAAATTTCCATTTTTTCTGGGGAGTCTACTTATTTTCTTGGTTCCTTAGCTACTTTCCTTCACTCCTGAGGAATGTCCCCCCCACCCCTGCCCAGAGGAATATTTGGTCTCTCTTAATGCCTTTTCTTTAGTCCAGTTCCCAAAAGATCACCAATACAAGTGCATTGTGTATGACAGTATATTACTGAATACTGGTTAACGGAGCAACAATACACTATACCAGATGACAAGCAGACACTTAGAATACTTGACATCCACAGTCTTAAAGGTACTTAACTGTACCTTGACTCTACCTTGACGGTATTTTGCAGGAAATTTCTTTCTGTACATCTGCCCCACCGAGACCTCAGTCCGAGCCATTCCTTGAGATTCACTCATTTTCCGTATATAATCCCTATGGCTATATTTTCTCTTTATCCAATTCCATAACTCCCAGCTCTGGTCTCTCAAGTTATCAATCCCAAGCTAAGTATTCCTTGAGTAGAGCAGTGCAGATTTTTCTCCTTAAACTTGTCCTTCTTGACCAGCACTTTTCAATTCTGGCAGCTCTTCAAAAATCACTAAAAGATAGAAATGTAGATTCTGCTTCCTAGCCCAACAACTTTAGAATTTCCTGGTGAATCCTGGGCATCTCTGTTTCTATTTTAAAGATTCTCTGGTGATTTTCAGTTGAGAACCACGGCTGGATATTGTACCCATAGGGCTGTCTTTCTCAGCTGGAAAGACTTTTTCAATTGTGTTTATGAACCAAATCACCATACACCTCATCTCTCCATCTTGAAGAGCACAGTGAATCAGCAGAAAGTTTGAAATTCTGTTTTTGCTTTTAAGCTTCCCTTGTCCCAGATCAAATATTTAAGCTGAGTATCTTCTTCTAATGGTCTGAAAATGAGAGAAAAGGAGTGTGTGCATATATGTGCTAGGTAGCTTCAGTCATGTCCAGCTGTTTGCAATGACCCTCTAGGCCAGGCTCCTCTGCCCATGGGATTCTCCAGGCAAGAATACTGGAGTGGGTTGCCATGCCCTCCTCCAGGGGATCGTCCCGACCCAGGGACTGAACCCACCTCTCTTACCTCTCCTGCATTGGCAGGCATTTTCTTTACCACTAGCACCACCTGGGAAGCCCAAGAGAAAGGGAATAGATTTATTTCTATAGAGCCAAACTTATAAATCCTGTTTTTCTTATCTTTATAACCCTCATGTTTTTAATTTTTTATGTGCTCTAATATGTAAACA